>JAQFVV010000063.1:2567500-2660580 GCA_028023455.1 Epiperipatus broadwayi
AGCTAGCCCTTCTGCTAACTCTTACAAAACTGCAAGCCAAAACTAACTGATGTTTTTTTATCAGTCTTTTATAACCTTGGTTAGGTCAGGTGACAAAAACACAATGGCTGTTTTCAATCTATCAAATCCATTTGAAAACAAGCTGGAAATTTCTATCAAAGTGTGAGATTCATGTTTTTACTTTAATCATTGGAATTTGACCAAAGGTGTGATAATCCTTTACAATTTTTCATCTACAAAGATTTTTTTTAACTACATAGTGGAAATGCAAATAAGCATTAATTAAAAAATATATTTTCTACAAGTATTAATTAAAAGATTTTAAAAAATAAATTATGCTTTTTTTTTTGTTAATTTCAAAATCAGAATTACAAATATTATTTATCAGACCTTTTTAAAATACTTATTTCACAATGAAATTTTACTTTAAACCCAGAGTTATTTAACCCTTTACTTATTATTATTTTATTTTAGGAAATGTAGAAAAATATCTACAAAAATTTATCCTGTGTTTATTTCTACTTTTCCTTTCTACTTTATATATATATATGCACACACACTAAATGAGAGTGTGCTATGTAATCCAATTGGTTACAATATATATATATATTGAAGCAATGGATATAAAAGTCAGATCCATGCTTCACAGCCTTACATAAAATAACCGGTATTTCAAACCTGTTTTCTACCTGTATGAAATTATTTAACAGAATTTTGCATTAAGCAGAAATATAAAGTGTTTTTGTTATCTGTTTATCGATCCATGAAATTAGGTATTCAGGTAGAAATAAGTTAGGAAAATAAATGTAATCAAAAGAAACTGTGGTTTCATAAAAAATATTTTTTGTCATAGTTTATAAAATAGGCATGTATGTGTGGCAAACATATATGTATAAATTAATGCAGGGTTTTGTTGAAACTAAAACTAACTTGAGAATATAATATTTTTTATTTGTCCTATTCTTATGTCAAAAAATATTTCATGTGATTTATTTTAGATAAGCCTTACAACATTCCTTAATAAATTAAATTTAAATTAGAGTTTCCTTTGGGCCAATTAAGCATGGCCTCTTTAATAAAAAAATCAAAAATAGATTTCGGAATCTTAAAGTTTGATTTTGGTAAAAAGAAAATTGTTTTGAAACAAAGGAGAGTAGGGGCTTGTCAAGATGTGAATGATATGAAACACAATAGACAGAGCTTTGGCCAAAAGGTATAAATAGTAGAAAGAACAAAGGAGAAGGATTGACTAATTTATAATTTTTTTTGAAGTGAAGAGAAGGAGAGTTGATATGGTTGAAGTAATTAATTTTTCAGATGAGACCATGTATGGCGGCTAGTTCCTTCAACTTTGCCTGCCATCCAGGTCCCTATCCAGCCAAATGCCGAAGATTGTAGTGTGATAAAGTGAATCGAACTGTTGCAGTTGGTATTGGTAAATCACATAATAAGCATGCTGCCTTTACGAAGGAATTTCCAGTTGGCAAATCAATCAAGGCAGCATGGGAATTGTACCATTGCAAAGACCAAAATCCAGTGCCAGTAACATTTTAAAATAACTCCTCATGAACTTTTACTTCCCATATTTTCTGAAATCTTTATTTGTTTTTATTCACATTTAACTCTTTGACTTAAGATAATGTAATTGTATAAATGTAATTTTATGATTATGCCATTTATTATTTGATCATTCTTTATAATTCAATGCTTTCCTTCACTATTCCTCATTTCATAAATCAAATCGGTATTATATATTTCTTTTACTGTTCATGCGGTGTTCATATTTATCTATCGGGTATATTTTAAATGTTATATACATTACTACTCATATAATATGTCTTTTCAATAGTTTGCCGAGTCTGGGTTTTGGGAAATCTCTTTTAGTGCTGCCTTTATTTCATTTATTCTATTATTAGCTAGGGGAAGTTTCTTTTATGTATTCATTTTCTGACTGGAGATTGGTTGTAGTTGGTTTGTTGTCGCATGAGTTAATTGCCATTTTCCTCAACTAACCTTCAGATTTGCTGATCAAACAAAAAAATCTTTAATTTTTCCAGATTATCATGGCCACCCAATTTAGAAAAATGTTTATCATTTTTCTCAGGTTATGAAGAATTTATGTAAATTTTTAGCTAGCTAAGCTAGGCTGGCTAATATTTCATTTTTCTTTCTCCTGAAATTTGTCTTATGCGAATGCGCATAATTATTTTTAGTTTGCTTTTCTTATTTGGGCTTTCATGTTCAACATTATGAAAAGTAAGGTTGGCTAGTTTATTTTATTTCCAGGTATTAATAATATTCTTATGCATTGAGCATTCATCAACAATTACTTAGTCTTTTGCATTTGATGGCAAATCAATTCTTTTAAATTTCTATTAAGAATGGGGTTGGAAAAATATCTGTATTTTAAATGTAAATTAAGTTTTATACTTGTTTATGCACCACTATTTTCGGATTGATTTCCTGGGGGCCAGACTCAAAGAAATGTTGATGTACAATTTTGTTAAGGTATTAATAAATTAATGTAAACTTCATTCTAGCTTGCTCACGCAAAATATGCAGTTAAATGTTTGAATGTTAAAGTGGGATTATGTGGCAAACCTATTTTCATACCGCAAAAGTAGTATTTGGATCTTGAGATTACATTGAGTTTATTTAATGATTTAAGAATGCATTATTTGGGGAATGGCGGAGAACAAAGCCTCCCTTTTATTAATATCTTTATTAAAGTATTTTTTTGTTTTCTAAATATAAACATTAGTCCGTTTCCATTTATTATCTGTAAACATGATATTTTGAGGTTAATCTATTTGGTAAATTTCCGATGATCCAAGCATTGCCTAAGTCTTTCACACACGACCTGAGTTCTGTATCATTACTTGAGTTAGGTTTAATGAATTAGTTATAGTCAATTGTTTCTCCCTGATGCTAGCGGGATGAGTGAAAAAATTGGATCTATGCATGTCTTGGACATGTTGTTGATTCTTTGTTAGATTCAAAAAAAGATAGATGAAGAGGGCAGAGTCCATAGTAT
The DNA here is from genome assembly GCA_028023455.1 of Epiperipatus broadwayi. Lineage (NCBI taxonomy): Eukaryota > Metazoa > Onychophora > Udeonychophora > Euonychophora > Peripatidae > Epiperipatus > Epiperipatus broadwayi. Next base: position 2,570,535 of record JAQFVV010000063.1, read on the forward strand.
TCTTGATTTTTAGATCTCACATATGATGGTCTCGAGGTACTTTCGTCTACATTTTGAACGGGGTTAAATCAGCATACACATTCAACTGGCACAATATATATATATATATATATATATATATATATATATATTATGGCATATTATATATATATATATATATATATATATATATATATATAAAAGACATTGTTCAAAAATTGCCTAAATTTTGTAATAAAAAATCGAATATTTAATTTTAGATGTTACAAATTTAATCCCTTTCAAAGTGTTTTTCCCTTTTCAAAATAGTCTAAAAACTCTTGCAAAGAGATGTTTTTAACATCTCAGTTGTTTTTTAGTTCATCACTACCAAGTCTGCAAAAAAAAAAAATTGAGACATTTTTTTATTCAAGAGAATAAAAAGAATTCACATGGAGTGATACTGAGCAAACATGGTTGATAGATAAGCTGGATCATGCTGAATTTAATTAAAAATTATTTCACACTCAAGACATGCATGCTAGCTTATTGTCTTTGTGAAGATTGCACTCCTTACTTTGCCACAAAACAGAATGTTTGTTTTACCACATCATTCGACAGTTTCAGAACTTATAGGCTCTAAGTGCCTGATTGTTATAAACAAATGCTGAGTGAATAATGCCATTTGCATTGCCCCCCCCAAAAAAAAAATTCAGCATTGTCTTTACATTGGATTTCACTCACACATTATTTAGGAGATGGGGCATTTGACACTTCTATTAAACTACTTGTAAACTTGTATTTTTCCAGAGAACCTGCTTGTAAGCTGTTTCAATCATTACAAGTATTTTCCCTGCCATTTCCTCTAAGAAAACAGAATTTCCCATTGTTTAAACTTTTCAGCCATTGCAAAAATCAATACATAAGTGAAACACACGTCACAAAAAACATGCTGCATGATATCACAATTTTACATGGTGATATCATTTGGCAGATTGATGCAGGAGGGTTCTTGAAATAAATATTTAGCAGCAGAAGTGTGTATTACAGGCATGGTTACCAAAAACAATTCCAGTTATTTTTGAGTACCACCTCATATTTAATCTAAGAAACCTGTGCCACATTTTATGATTAAGCTATATTATGATTTAATGATATCATAATAAATTACATTGCTTACTAAAAAGGGCAAAATTCTTTTAAGGAATGAATAGATTTCTCATATCTATGCAAGTCTAATAGATCATAATAATATCAAATTGTTATTCAGAATTATTTTATAAAGTATGTTGGATACTGCTAACATGTGAATAAAAGCATTTCATATTATTATATATATTGTATTCTTTTCATCTCTCTCATAATTCATAAATTAACATGACTTTAGATGTATTAGAAGGCCTCAGAAACAATAGTTATAATATCTAATTCAGTCCAAATTACTCCAAACTCACTACTCAACCAGACTAGCTGAGAAAATAAACTCTAAAGCACTACTAATGGTTTCATTGCTACAAGTGGATTTTTTTTATTTATTATTATTTAAACAATATTTATTGACAACAGATATGCTTTGGCAAAAAAAATTCAACAAGAATTATCTGTTGATCTAATTTAGACTGCATTAATAGCAAATTAAAAGCCATTTTCTCAACTGGCAAGACAACTTGACAACAAAAAAAAAAACAAAAACAAATAAGACCAGCAGGCGATATTTTGGCCCATAGTCAAAATATTGGTAAGACACAATAGAAATCTGCAAGACAAAAAAAACCCAGCACCAATTTTTTCCCCCCAGAAAGATTACTTTAAAAAAAAAAAATCAAAAATGCAGTATATAAATTTTCGACTTTGGCAAAAACTACAAAAAATATAAAAAAGTTAATTTTAAAAAAGAACTAATCTGTAATAATAGAGTCTTAATTGTTTCTAGAAATATATCTCCAATAAGCACCAGTAGGCACTTGTAGATTGGGTTTTGAAGATGTAGGGTAATAAAGATTACACACCCGATAATCTGGCTGAAAAGTTGTATTTGTTGTAGTCTGTGGGGGCACCATTCTCACTTGTTTAGCTGGATGCACATGAGCAGCATTATCTTGATTAGCTTGGGTACCCATAGTCTTACTAGTATCTGCTTTATCTTCTTGTTCTTCATCTGTAAGGAATTCTCTTTTAGGATAAGGAATTGGACAGCCAGAAAAACACATCAGCTGTATGTAAAGGTTCTTCTTGAAAGTATGCATCATGCATTGCTTGGTCAGAAGTAATTCGCTTTGTGGGATCCATTAAAAGTAACTTCTGCAAAAAATCTGGCTTAACTTTGTGCTTCTCTATGTATTTCATTAAACAACACTGCTTGATAATAAATTTTTAATTTGAAATGCAGTTATCTTATGAAAATGTTAATGAAAGTTTTAAAGTGTAGGTGAGATTTATCTTTGCTTTATTTAAACTCATGAAAATGAGATACATAGGACAGCAGGCAACTTATATTTGTCACCAATGATTGATCAGATTATAAAAAATGGATTATGAATTTAAAATATGTACAGCTGCAGAATGAACCTGAGTGGAAGATTTATTTGATTATGAAGGTGGTAAGGTTGGAAGATAAACTTATGGTCATGTTTACAAAGCTAAAAGAAAAGATGGGTCTGACCCAAGGAAATTTGCATTAAAACAAATAGAAGGAACTGGAATTAGTATGTCTGCTTGTAGAGAAATTGCTCTTCTTCAGGAATTAAAACATCCAAATGTTATTCATTTACATGTTTTTTTATCATACAATGATGGAAAAGTATGGTTATTTGATTATGCAGAACATGATTTACAGCATATTATAAAATTTTATTGTGCTGCTAAAGCTAATAAAAAAACTGTGATGGCTCCTAAGGGAATGGTTAAATCTCTTCTTTATCAGATTTTAGATGGTATTCATTATTTACACTCAAATTGGGTATTGCATAGAGATCTGAAACCAACCAATATTTAGTAATGGGAGAAGGTCCAGAATGGGGATGAGTAAAAATTGCTGATATGGGTTTTGCAAGGTTATTCAATTCACCACCAAAGCCATTAGCTGATTTAGATCCAGTAGTAGTTACTTTTTGGTACCGTGCACCTGAACTTTTTTTGGGAGCAAGACATTATACAAAAGCAATAGATATTTGGGCAATAGGTTGCATATTTGCTGAGTTATTGACTTCAGAACCTATCTTTCATTGTCGGCAAGAAGATATTAAAACTAGTAATCCATCATCATGATCAGTTAGATAGGATATTTAATGTTATGGGATTTCCTCATGACAAAGATTGGGAAGATATCCACAAAATGCCAGAATACACAATGCTGAATAAAGATTTTAAATGGTCAAATTATTCCAACTGTTGTTTAATGAAATACAAGCAGATTTTTTACATGTAAAGAACTACAAAATAACATATCTAAACTAAACATTAACTACAGTTCCACTTACTTCTCATAAACCCTTAATATTAAAAGAACTTCTATATAAGTTAATTGCTTCAGAATCATAAATTTTTAATAATATTTTTAAATTCTTCTCTTTATTTCATTTCTCTCAAAGAAGATAACCTTAGCTTCATCCAAATTAATAGTATGGCCTGTATTTTTTTCATGGATATATAAAGCAAAACTAATATATTTATTTCTAACCCTATTTTTATGTATCTTTATTCATTCATTTAAACTCAAACTACTCTGACACACACACACACGCGCGCGCGCACACACACGCGCGCGCGCACACACACACACACATATATATCAATATTCACTAGAATAAAAACTACAAAATTTTAAAAAATGCCTGTATAAAATTAAAGATTAAAATTCTTTGCTATACCTTGTTCTTCTTTTGAGGCTTTTGATAAAATTAATAATTTTAAAATAAAAAAGTAATTGGGTATTTGGTAGTTTGGATATTGAGAATATGTATCAAACTATTAATACATTAAGCAGTATTGATGTTTTTATGTCTGTGTTGATTAAACATGGATCTTTGTCAAAGAATAAAATTAAAGTCATTAAAGATTTGCTTTTATTATCAGAGGATTCTATGTATTTTACTTATAATGGTAATTTTTGTAAGATTAAGGAGGGTAGATAATAAGTTATATTATTTTCCCTTTAATTTGTTCAGTTTATATTAATTATTTGGAAGAGGAAATTATTATTAAAAAGGATTGTTTATATTGAAAATTATTTATTAGAAATGTGGATGATTATTTGTTTGTAGTTGTGAATGATAAATTGAAAGAGTTGGTAAATGAATTTAATTGTTTTGATCCTTTTATAAAATATGGTGGAGAACGAGGAGATTTAGATTTCTAAATTAAAATTTTAGATCTATTGGTGATTAAAAATATAAAAAATAATTGTTTTGTACATAACATTATGTTAAGAATAAAAAAAAATCTCTATAATTAAACCCCATAGCTATCAATATGCATCTCATAAAGTAGCAGCTTTAAGAAACTATTGTTATAGAAATAAGAGATTGAATAATTCTCTTGGGGTAGCTTTGTTTCAAAAAAGTCCATTTTATAAAGATTATTTAAGTGTTGACTACTCTGATAAATTTATTAAAAGTATTTTATTTAATAGTAATAATATTTGTAATGATGTAAAGGATAAAGAGAAATATTATTTTATTTCTTTGCTATTTAAATTATCTTCTTATAAAATTGTATGTAAAAATAGTAATTTGTTTGGAAATAAGAAAATTGCTTGGAAAAGAGGGTATTACTTTGAATAATTTGTTAAATAATACAAAGGAAATTTTTGATAGAAAGAATATTTCTGGAATAGTGTATATTATTCCTTGGATTTGTAAGAAGCTATATACAGGTCAGAGTAGTTTGAGCTTAAATGAAAGAATAAAGGTACATAAAATGAAGGTTAGAAATAAATATCTTAGTTCTGCTTTATATTTTTACAAAAAAGATACAGGCCACACCATTAATTTTGATATAGCCAAGGTTGACTTCTTTGAGAGAAATGAAATAAAGAGAAGAATTAAAGAATCATCATTATTAAAAATTTATGATCCTGAAACAACTAACTTATTTAAAATTTCTTTTAATGTTAAGGGTGTATGGGAAATAAGTGGAATTGTGGGTAATGTTTAGTTTAAATATGTTGTTATTTTGTAGTTCTTTACACTTGAGAAGTCTGCTTGTGGTAAAGTTTTAGAGGTTTTTTTTTTTTTTTTTGGCTAGTCTGGTTGAGTTGTGAATTTGGGGTAATTTTGATTATTTATTGACTAATTTAGCTTTTTGCTTTTAATGTCTAATTTTGTCTGTATTAAAATAATTGCATAAAATATGATGGCTATATCATACAAATATCTAATCCATAATTAATTATCTTTTACTTCAAAATATTTTAGGGAAATCATAAATTAAGTGATAGACATTTCTAAAAGTGTGTGTGGTATTGATACACACTTTTCTATGAACTAAAAGTGGGTTTTCTTTTCATGGATACACAATTTAAATTCATATACTTATTTTATATCTTCAGATTTTATAATCTTTACAGCATGCAGGAATAAGCGATTTGCAACTACTTAGCATCAAATAAGCTTCTGTTTATCATAAATTCTTGAAATACTATAATAATTAAAAAACCTAGTTCTCATGAGACTCATTTGCCAATATCAGAGATTATAACAGTGTAAGTATTGATAATTACAGTTTAACTTAAAGAAAATAATTGAAAGTAACTTTTCCTACTCTTAAATTATTTATTTCTTTGGATTTATTTATATGAATTTCGATTAGTAGCCAATATCAGCACTGGACAATGCAATCTTCTAGTATTTTCTGGGTAATATTCAGATGTTTTGTGAATCATAAATAAAGTTTCAAATAGATGGAATACATTTCTATCTAAAGAATAGCAAACAAAAAAATAAAAGATGCAACTGGAGTGGAATGAATTATTGTTGGGATATATATGAAAAAAAAACATGAAGTCTATCTATAACTATTATTTGATTTTAAAAAGATTGTGATAAAAGGAATTGAAGGATATTCATTAGACTAGAGATTATCCATTTAACGAACAATATTTCTATAATGTAATTTTCATTATACCACTCTCATGTAAGGTAGGAACTGATTTCTAATGACTTCCACCTTCTTGTGGAAGGGTGTAATCATAAACCTATGACCAAAGACATGTGAAAAAGATGCATGATTTCCAAGATGCACATTTTGTCCATCTTGGAACTCATCAGTTAGCCCAGATCAAAATATTTTACAAATAACTTTATAATTGCTCAGTATATATAATTAACCAACTACTACAATTTAATTGATAAGTATCAAATGTTGGTTCCAAGCATTTTTATACCCACATCCCTAAAAAATTTTAAAATGTTTTTGCATTCCTCAAAATAATAATTTATTTAAGAATAGAATAAAAATGAAGGTGACTGAAACAAAGTGGTATAATCAATTTTTAATAATATATAAACAAAAATAAAACATATGGAAAAAAAATATTACAACAAATTAAAAGTTGCATAAACCCTACAAAAATTAAATTTTCATCTATGTATGAAATTTCTTTTAAAAAATTATACTTAATGTTCAAATATTTATAAACCAATTTAAATTTAATGGCTCTTTTGTTCCTGTTTATTGCATAAAAGTTTTTCAAAATGTGGCACTCCTTTTGCTGATAGCAATCTGCATTTCTGTCTGTGCACCCAAATGATTTCTATATTTTGTCTTTATTGACCAAAGAACAATAAATCCAGATGTGCATAAGTATGTTCTCACAAATGGGATGAGCACATTTAGTCCTTTTTCACAAAGTTTTAGAAAGATGTCCATTGCCAAACACCAATATTGTTCCAATGTTTGCATTCAAACTGCATTTCAAGAACATAGGTTGTGCACAGTTGAAAAAAAATCATCCTTCAGTTCTTCATCATTTGGCATATTATGCCAATTGAAGGAGTATGGATTTATAATTCATTTTTCAGAAGTTTATAGTTCTTTTCCAAAATATCCATTAAATGACTTTGATAGTATTTCCAAATGATCCCCAATTTTTTCATACACTTGAAATTAGAGACTCTATTATCATCAACCATATCTTCAAGTGATGAAAAAATTTCAGAGATTCCCTTTTTAACTTGATAACACACTGATGTAACTTTTCTTAGAAAGTATTTAACTTTTGCTAGCATTTCAATATGTTTAAATTCTTCCCTTGCATAGATAAATTCAGATCTTTCATACAAGTAAAAAAAATATCACTCAAATAGGCTAGCATTTGGTTGAACTCTTGTAATTCAATTTCTCCAGGCAGATCATAGTTACATTTCTTCAGAAAAGTTTTGACTTTTTCTTGCAGTTTGAAAAAGTACATTAAAGCTCTTGCATGTGTAGCCTATGAACTTCTGTGTGGAAAACCAAAACTGAATGCTCACTTCCAAATCCACAAAGTGACTGGAAGAGGTGGTGGTTCAGAGCCTGACCTCTAATCCTGTTGTTTATCTTCATAAAAGTGTCCAGGATGTTTTCAACTTCGGAGGCAATGTTTTTGATGCCAAACATGTTGATGAAGAAAACAGTAGGTACCTTGCAAGTGCATAATCTCTTGGTTTCATCAGTGCAAAAATCCTGATTTATTTCCTAGCACAGCAGAGGCTTCATTGGTACACACAGAGCCAATAATTTGGATATCCAAGTCATATTTTGCAAAAAAGTCTTTTGCACACTGAAAGACACCTTTTTCTTTTGTGGTTGTTTTCAGATCTTTACAGAACACGAAATCTTCCATTATAACACCATCATGGACATATCTTATTAATGTGATGAGGTGACTGCAATTTATAACATCAATTGTTTTGTCCAACTAGAGAGGGATTTTCAAGGGACTAAGCCTGATATCTGTGATAACTTGGTCCAAAATGTGTAAACTCAAATCACCAATTTGACTTTGAATAACCTTATTTGATAATGGCACTAATTTAAGCTTGTTTGAAGCTTCTTTTCCCAGAATAATTATTGCCATTTCTAATGCTCATGGTTTTATCATCTCTTCTGCCATTGTATAAGGCTTCTTGGATTTGGATGCTTTATCTGTCATGTGGTATGATACAATCAGCAGTGGTTTGACAGCAGATATAAAAACAAATTTTGGAAGAGTTGCTCAAGAATCAAAGCAGGCCTTTTTAGCTTTCAATGAGTCTACATCATGGCCTACAACATCTGCTCCATAATGTCAGTAGTTGAGGTGGTCCAGCAGTTTAGATAGCTTCATATTTGTGTTTAAAATGACGATGTCACAAAGTATACACATGGATTTTTGCAGATTCTCAATTTTTTTAGTGGAAGCATAACCAAAATGCACACAATGATCATTCCATTTTTTTTTTCTTTGACATAATGGAAGGTTAATTAATAATTTATAAAATATTAAAAAAAAATTAGAAAAAAAATAACAATAAGTAAAATAACATTAAGTATAATCACTGTTTATTAGAGACACAAGAGAAATGAGCACTACATGAATACAGAATCAACAAGATACTGACTACCATAGCATCAGGCATGTGATTATACACTCTGCAAAATATTCTAGAACATTCTTGTATATACATCACATGACATCACTGATTAATTCTTAATACTTATGGAAGTTTTTTGAAGCATGATCACAGGAATACATTACACAAATAAATAATAAATTAAACTTGAATGTAATTCTTGAATATATATATATATATATATATATATATATATATATATATATATATATATATATATATATATATATATAGCAGTATCCTTAATATAAATAAAAAACTGAAACGTTGTCTCACACCCCCTGGAATGCCATCTTGCACTCCCAAGGGGTGCAAACATCTCTGATTGGGAAACCTTGCTTTACACTTTGGATACAAACCACTTAATGGAAATATATTAATAATTTTTATTAGTCATTCATTAGGCTAGAGATTATCCACCTAATGAATAATTTTTTCTGTAGTGTAATTTTCACTATACCACTCTCATGTTAGTAAAGACTGGTTCTATCTGTTTTAAACACCTTGTGGAAGGATGTAATCATAAACATATAACCTAAGACATGTGAAGAATATATATGGTTATCAGAATGCACATTTCATGCTGAATCAAATATTCATCTGTTATCTCAGATCACAATCTTTTACACATATCTTTATGATTGTTTAGTATATAAGCATAGGTAATTACTTACAATTTAATTGTAACTTTGAAATTTTTGAGCATGCATTATCTCGAGAAATATATGCAAAGACATATACTATGATAAAGATTATGATCTGGGCAAATTGATGAATGCTAGTTCAGTAGTTAATATGCATTTTGGGGATCATGCATTGTTTCTCATGTCTTTGTTCATATTCATGATTACACTCCTGCACAAGATGTTAAAAGTGGAGAAAAATCAGTTTCTACATTGCATGAAAGTGGTATAGTAAAAATTACAGTGCAGAAATATTAACTAAGAGGAATTAAGTTTCTTTCATGTTTATACTGAAAAAGAAGAGTATACATATTGAATTACAAGTTTGTATATGCATAGAAAATACATGTAAAGTTAAAGGTCTTCTAAAAAACAAAAAAGACAGAATTTAGTAGGACACAGATGTTGTTTATTTCCTGTTTTTGTTTAATATATATATTTAAAAGAAAAAATATTTATTAAGAAGCTATACTAATCAGAAAATACATTTAAAGTTGAATGGTAGAAAAAATAAATTTAATAAAAGGCGTAAGACAAAAATGTTTTTTATATAGTTTTATTTAATATAAATTTAAATGAATAATTAACTATTATAAATATATAATAGTAATTATAAATATATAATAGTAATAATAGTAATAACAAAAAGTATCTATTTATAATTGTACAGAAAATATGGATTAGCATGTAATTTTATGCCCTCTTTAATGTTAAATGTTACCTGTTTAAACCGTTAGTATATTATTACACACAGAGCAAACAACTATTATTTTATAATAGAAAAATAGCAACAATAATAAATTATTATTAGATAAAAATAAAATAGAAATAAAATTATGATACAACAATCCATATTGGTAGTAATATTCAAATGAATGTTGTTTGATAAAGTTAGAATTAACACAAGGAGTTAGAAGAATCAATTCTATCAGATGTTGATAAAGTTAGAATTATCACAAGGAGTTAGAAGAATCAATTCTATCAGATTTTCTGATAAAGACAGTATGGATTGAGCTTTAAAAAAATTGTCAAGGGTTGTTAGCCAAGAGGTCATCACAGCCGTCTTGCAAGCAAGTAGTTGGTTGCAGACGGTTGTGGGTTCGCCACCTGGCCATGCTATGACATATGGGGAAAAAAATTTTTTGTAAAATTAACAAAGCTTGTAGAAAGTTTAGGATAAAAATAAATGCTAATAAAACTAACTCAATAGGTAGTAAAAAGATTAGAAGTAAGAATTTGATAGAAAGTGTTACAGTAAATTAATGTCTCTTTAAGTGGAACATTGGATAATTAATTTTGGAAGTAGAAATTTAAAAAAGAATTATAAATTATAATGGGTAAATAATCTTTCAGTATGGTAAATGTTATTGTGTTGGAAATAGAAATTAGAGGTATAAGACTTGTTTAATGTTTTATTCAAAGTATAACTTTTTTTAAATTAAAAGCACAGATAATTAGATAAAGTAAGAAGCAGAAATTGGAGCTTTAGAAATGTAGATTAAAAACAGAAGGTAAAAATACTTGCATAGAAAAGAACAGAAATATAAAAGTGACAAAAAAAATATTAAAAATTATGAAGAAAAAAAAGAAATTGCATTGAACATGTATTTTAGAAACAGAAAAATTATAAAAGATACATTAGAAGTGATAATACAAGTCTAAGAAAATGAGTGAGAAAAGAAAAAAGTTGTTTATAAGATTTTAAACAGGAAAATAGTTATGAGTATTAAAAAGGTAGATCAGAAACAGAAAGGCTTGGTTAATGTGGTCTAGCTACATGGGACCTATCTTTGGACAGATAACTATTGATAATGGCATTATTGAAGATATATAAATGTCTATAAAATATACAACCTTTAATTTGATATTGCCAATAAATAATGATTTAATAGATAAATACTAAAAGAAAAGCATTATAAGAAAAATAATTTTATGATGAATCTTAAACATTAGTTGCTATAAAGATAAGACAGCAAACAATACCAGCGTATTTATCACTAGTCAAAAAATATCTTATTGATTGTATTAAAAAAAGTTCACTTAAAAAATTGATCTCAGCAGATCAGGAGTAATATGTTACTCATATGACTGAAATAATAGTTATATCAGTTAATTTGAAAAGCTACTTTTAACTCAATTAAAGCTTTATTTTTTTGTGTGACAATATTTTAAGATAACTATTTCTTAATCTACATTTTTTTTCGAAAAATGTTATCATAAATAAATTATGACATATTACTGCTTCAGGTAAAAGATATAGTTAAGATTATTTTCACAGGTGTGAAAAAACTCCCATTTGAGTACAAATTTGTATTTTATCTATTTTAATTAAAAAATTATTTGATTAAAAATATTTAGTCAAAATACTTGCAGTGCTATGTATATGTGTGTATGTGTGTGAGTGTGTGATATAAACAAGAACAGCTATTTAAATAGAAATGATACAAACTTTTTACTCTCTCTCTCTCTATTTTATTTGTATTATATATATATATTGTGACTCTCAGCTATTGCTTTAAAGCTGACTGTCGAGTTTTATAATAGCATAGCATTTAAATACATATATATATATTTCAATAGTTTAATTTTGCTAATAAGCCATTTTTGTTACTAATTAATAGTTTAATGTTTATGTATCTGATTAGCCAATTTAGAAGAACTTTTATAATTTTATAACTTAAAAAGTAATCTTAAGAGTCAGTCGATAATGTTTGAATTCCTTAAGTAGCTCTATTATAATATAAATTATAAATGCTTAATTTAAAAATTGTTACTGACTTAAGGTACTAGTGAATTTATTTTAAAATATTAAGAAACCTATCTTAGTTTAGTTATCAGAGTTTATTAAAAGTTAATATTAATAAAAAAAATTAAAGACAGATTTAAACCCTTAAGATTAGTTTGCAAATTACTTATAAGAAGGACGTTATTTGAATTTAATTGTAATAGAATAGCTTAAACAATCTTAAATGTAGTTGGTTTAAGGAGATAAATAATTTTTAAAATCAAGAATTGATTTTACAATTAAGCTCAATCTTTAGATAAAGTTTAATAGGATTATGTAAGGATTTATGCATGTTAAAGCTTTAATTTCTTAGTTCTCAAATATCTTTATTTTTTAAAAAAGGTGTAATTTAAAACATTCAGATCTTAAATGAATAAAAAAAATATTTAAAGAAAAATATTATAATGCTCAATTAAAATAATGTAACTTTTATGATGTAATATTTTTTTATTTATTATAATACTTTACAATCTTTGTTAAATAATTTGTTTTAAAAATGTTTAATTAAAATATGATGTAATAGATAATTAACTGTCTAAATCTTATATGCAAATTAGTTTATTTTTAACAATTTTCCTAGGATACTGAGAAGTATATGACTTCTGATCAATATTGGTTAATTGGGAGTAATTAAGCATCAAATTTATCCATCAAAATTTAATCACATGACTTAGGTTATAAACAAAGCTCATGAACACACTTGCATATACTTGCTTACTTATTTGATTGCAGAACAGATCAACTAATTATTACTTTTGTTTAAGTTTTAACTATTTTAATTAGTTTTTTGTTTTAAAGTTTTAAAAAAATAAATTGCTAAGTTAGTTATTGTTTAGGCTCAATCTTAAACCAATAAAATATCCCAGTACTTGAAATTATATCATGAGACATGCATTATGGGAAATTCAACAGAAATTAAATTATTTTTGCTAAAATTTAGTACTTCGATAAATTTTAGGAAAAAGTATTATTATTATTCCTGTTACATAAGAACTTATATTAATTCTATTTTCCATACTATAGGTAGATAATATTCCCAAATTAAAATGTTAAAATATGCTGAAAGTGTTGAGACTGCTGAAGACTTTAAATGATTCTAACTATTCTTTAAGGAACTTATATTTTAAGAATATTTTAAATGTTCATGTATTAAAAAAAAGGGGCTTTCTTTGGAATAATTTTTATTTTAAACAAATAAACATTAAATTCAAATTGCAGAATCTGTTTCATAATTATGAAATGTTTTCTAAATATGATGACCTGAATTAATACATGTCTCAATAAGAAAATAATTAATTTATTTCAACCTTTTTTATATGCATTAGTTCATTTGTAAAACTTCTATTACACAGAGACAAAATTCTCCATATAGTGTGCCACTCAGTACAAACCAGAGTAATCAATGAATGCAAGATTTGTGATAAAATCCCTATCTAATGTCTACTCATTTAATAACATCAGATTAGTTTCTAGCTTGTGGCTTTTATCAGTGATGAGCCTTAGCTCTGAGAGCACTGCATCTAGATCTTAGGATGTAATGCAACTCTCCAAGCAGCCATCTTTTACCTTATTACCTAACTACAAAGTTTTTGAATCCAAAATATAACACAATAATGTTTTCAATTCAAGCATATTAGCTTGTATAGTCATATAGATCTGAACTTAGTTTAGCATACTTTTTGATGTCTTTGGTTCTTTAATAACCATAGTCACCATATCCTATTTTACAGGATTGGTATTGTGCCGGTCAAAATCGTGTATTCATTCAACAAGACCAATAATCCAAGCAAAAGTACCTTGAATCCAACCATGCACAAGATACATATGTCAGGACAAGGATGAATCCTAACCTATTTGCCTAAATTATTGCCCCTCTGACTAATGGATAACGTTTGTGATGACACTAGCAGTGCTTGGTTTTATTCTGTCCCAGCTGGAGGTCATGGTTCACATAGAGACTCAAAATAATAAAAGGGTTTATATGAAAAATCAACGATTTAATGGATTCTGACGATTGCCGAACAGTACAGATATGATTTGATCGATTATTAATGGTTTGAAATGTAATAATGATAATTCTTTATGGCAACATTATAAAAAAGTGAATTTACATCAAATAAATATTATAAACAAATAGAGTAATTAACCTTAGAGATTGGGAGTGATGACAAACTAAGCTTATTTAAATGACAATATTACAGGAATTTATTAAAGAATTTAGTACAAAATAAGTTAAGTCTTTGTTTATACAACTTGGTTATTTTATTTAATTTGTTTTGATGCGGCTTTGAGAAACAATGTAAAAGGTTGTTAATTGGTCGGCCAAAAACCAATCAGCAATAAAATGTTATTAGTCCTCTTTGAACGATTACAAATCTATTTTATATATATTACAAGATATGAAAGATATGCATTTAAAATACTATTACATTTAAAATCATTTGTATATAATGAGTGTGGGAAGCAAAATAGTTCTTAAATAAATAATTGACAATTATACAGTCAGATTTAATTAATTACGAAATTTGTTTGTGAAGGATGTGCCATCATGGCAGAGAACATTTCAGGATTGCTACATAAAGCTATAAAATGATGATGAGGGCAGTATGCTATTACAAATTACAACAAAAGAAATGAAGTCTTCTATGAATCTCTGGGTGACTTTAAAATCATTTGTATATAATGAGTGTGGGAAGCAAAATAGTTCTTAAATAAATAATTGACAATTATACAGTCAGATTTAATTAATTACGAAATTTGTTTGTGAAGGATGTGCCATCATGGCAGAGAACATTTCAGGATTGCTACATAAAGCTATAAAATGATGATGAGGGCAGTATGCTATTACAAATTACAACAAAAGAAATGAAGTCTTCTATGAATCTCTGGGTGACTTTGCTAAAGAAGTTCCTGATATGTACAGGGGATAAGAGAAATGTTAGCCCTCTAGCCAAAGCATGTCTCTAAATAATCATAATAATATTTTGATGTGCATACACATCTTAATGGCAATGCTCGAAAAGATCCCTTGGTATGAATTATGTCTACTTTGAGGGAGTGTAAAAGGTTGGACTGGTCAGATTCCGAAGGTCCTAAGAGGTTGGTAGCAAAGCAAGAATAGCAATAATAAAGAAATGGTTGTAACTTTAAATACACAATGCCTTAGACGTATATAGATAAATAGTGTATCATTAACAAAATAATAAATCCTGATTAAAATCATTGGCTCCCTGATATAATGGAAAGTCCCAGAAATGTTAGCTCACTAATAAATGAATAGTAAATTATATTACAAAAAGAAAGGCAAGAATTAAAACTAAAATATAAAATTGTTTTCCCCACTCATCATGGAAGATTACAAAATAGGACTTGTCTTTAATTAACATAGACAGGCATTAAATATCAAACTAATAAATTGTAAATCATAATTTTAATATTTTCTGACAAATAAAATATATGTATGAAATATATATACTGATAAAATTCTATGATAAATTTTACTTAATTGATTAACTAAAATTATTTATTCTTTCAGAAATAATTACAGGGCTATTTTAAATTGGAGGTAATAGTAAGATACTTTTAAAATAATTTCAATCATTCAAATAAATATATATATGAGGTACAAAACTAAATGAGCTTTCTATTAATTAATTTACAGAAGGAAGTCTTCTTGTAATGATTTTTAAATTAAAAAAAAAATAACAGGGGGAGGATTTAAAGTTAATAGCTCATTGAATTTTGTAGTTGGCCATTTCAGTAAGTCAAATAATCTAAACAAACCGACAAAAATTAATTTAATTTGCTGCATCAAAATAATGTAAAATTTTATAAGAATTGATATTTTAAATTGAATAAAATTAAAAGATGCATTTTAAACCAAGCTGTATAAACATTACACATATATATAAAATATATAAATTAATATTGATTTAAACAAGTGAAATAAAATCAGTGGCTTGCAGCAAATTGGAGATTATAATAATATACCTATTGGAAGGTGTTTCACGGCTTGACAGAGGCAGTTACAGTCAGAGTATTAGCAGGTTTACTTGACACAGACAGGCTCTGGCTTGATGTTGACAGCACTGGATGGCATTGATGAGCTGGTGAGACAGAGTTCCGTGAAGCACGGTCGATCTTTTAGCCAGCCATTCTTTTAGGCACGATGTCTTGTATATAGATTAATCACTTTTCTTCAGTAAACTCAACAATAATAATTAATCCCCTCTTATCAAATTTTCCACTATTTATGTGTTCTGATCTTATCTACAGGATTCAATCTATACTGACCACCAATTGTAATTGCTCTAAGCAGTACTCTGAGGTTGGTGCTTTGGAGGGAAATCTATAATCCTACATGCCCCCAAGGGTTGATTTCCTAATTACAAAAACAACAACAAGCATATTAAGTTTATCCGTCATTGTACTAACAAAATCTATTTAATTAAGGTTTAGATTAATAAAAATGTAGATTTTATTCAGAAAAATTTTAGGAATTTGGTACAATGACTTTCAAACATATTTAGTATAAACTTTTACAAAATATTTCTTAAAAATATTACATTGTTTAAATAATTGATTCTCAAGTGTACATTGATTAAAAGATAAATATAAAATGTTACCAACTGATTTATTGAAGAAAATGAACTTTAATAAAGAATTTGAAATATTTGTAACATTTTATAGATATCTAGGATTCAATTCAATTTGATAAAATAAACACAATATACATTTTT
Organism: Epiperipatus broadwayi; assembly: GCA_028023455.1. Classification (NCBI taxonomy): domain Eukaryota; kingdom Metazoa; phylum Onychophora; class Udeonychophora; order Euonychophora; family Peripatidae; genus Epiperipatus; species Epiperipatus broadwayi. Next base: position 2,587,291 of record JAQFVV010000063.1, read on the forward strand.
GCAAATATAAAATAAATAAACTAATATAAAAAGGTTAGTTTTAATTATAAAATAAGATTAATGAAATATAAAAGATTATAATATTGATTAAAATATACTACCACCTATTATGAGATAGGTGTCAGTTAATAAAGATTGGGTTCAAACCCAGACTAGTGCTGATGACATTGGCACTAAATGAAGCAGGAATATGTACTATATTTCCAGATTCAGTATTAAACCACTAAAATCACATGATCACTATTCTATATGCATATAATTACTCTGGCTTACACTGAGTGGTGCTACTGTATGGAGAGTTTTGCCTCAGTGGAAATAACTTGTGTAAGCATAAAGAATGGTGATCATGTGATATTTAGTGGTTAATAACATATCATTTGGTCACTTATAGAGTGCATTATGAATAAATGACTTTAAATTTATATAACATGCATTATTCTTATTATTAAATGATTATTTAAAGGTTAACATTCATTTACTAAAATATGAATTATTTATGAAGTTACTGTCTTTAAGGAACAAGTATTATCATTTACAATGATGTGAAAATGATTTCCTTGCTAAATATCTTTATTGTGTCTTCTTTAAGCTAAGACAAGGAAATATATTTTCTTAATGCAATGAATTTTGACATGCTCCTAAATTATTAATGTGAACCTTTATCTTGGGTCTTAATATACTCCATTTATTCTAAAATATATGTTCTTTATTATTTTTAGAATTATGCTCTTTTATAAAATGTGACTTTTGAGAAAAAAATGTTCCTTAATGCTTCTTTCAAAAAAAATATATGAAGTATATTATGATATTCTATTGAAATATTAAATGTGCATCATATTTGTGCTTTTGTTTACAAAATATATTTCATGAAATTGAATGTATTTAAAAATTTTGCTTAATCTAATTTTGTGAAATATTGTGAGTGTAAATGAAATATGATATATTACAATAACCTAGAAATCTGCAAGATATTTTAGAACTTTATTTCAATGATTGTATCCTGCCAAATGGAAGCAATGTCAAGATAAAAACACTTTTTTTATTATTTTTTGTAAAAAGATATAGTTATTAAGTTTAAATATTAAAACAGGCAAAACTTTTCATACAGTAGTGTAAGCCAGAGGCTTGTGCATTGTTTACTCTGGCTTGCACTGAGTGGTACTACTGTATGGAGAGTTTTGCCTATTTTAATAACAGTTATGCGTAAGCGTAAGAAATGGTGATCATGTGAAGTTTACATATTCATAATATTGTAAAATTTTGTGTTATTTCATGAATTTTATTTGGTGTAATTATAAATCATTTATAAAATATATTTATCATAAGTTCTCAAAATATTGATATCTTCATAATGCTACATTTTGTTTCTATTATGAGGTTATTTATTTAGAGTGCATATGCAAATGCTGACAGAAGTAGAAGCTGATGTATATTTTTATTAATTTTTTAAAACATACATTTTTATTAAGCTATGTTTAGCACTAGTTATTAATTTATCAGCATTACACATCAGTATTTGTTATTTTTAAGAGATCAAGCATTAATCTCTCTCTTGTATTGAATATATGTTTTAAAGAGATTTAGCTTAGTTTCTTTCTTATATTGTTATATTTTCTTGTGAATTTTATTGTTCATTTATCTTGTGTAGAGCATGTAGGGCTTTATTGAGGCAAACAAGAATAAGGAAATAAGATAAATATCCCATATATATATATATATGTGTGTGTGTGTGTGTGTGTGTGTGTCATATTATTATTACTATTTGCGGGATATTCCATGTAGTAAAATAAATGCTGACATTTCAGTACAATATCAAGTACTTTTCTTAGAGTGTCCTCTTTCTCAAATCATAAGAATGCATGTGAGATTTAAAGTAGTTTTTATCGTTTTCTTTTTTTTCATATTTAAATTCTATTGGTTGAGAAGTCTTAAAATTTATTTTCTCTTCCAATAGCTTCTTCCAAATGTTAATAATCTTCTTTAATTCACACCTTTCATTTATGTTCTTGGGCCTTTTAAAAATCTTTTAAAGAAGATTAACAACATTTGGAAGAAGCTATTGGAAGAGGAAATAAATTTTAAAACTTCTCAACCAATAGAATTTAAATATGAGGAGAAAGAAAATGATAAAAACGATTTTAAATCTCACATGCATTCTTATGATTTGAGAAAGAGGATGCTCTGAGGAAGGTACTTGATATTGTACTAAAATGTCAGGATTTAGCTTTTTTACTACACGGAATATCCCGCAAATAGTAATAATAATATGACATCTTTTATCTGTGAAAATATTATAATTAACACACACACACACACACATATATATATATATCAGTTATTGCTCACCAAACCGGTAAGTAAATTCATTTTTTTGTCGTTTTTGTTTTTTATTTTTGTGACTTTCATGATATGAAATGGTATTTTTTAGCTATCATATTGTTTTACCTACTATGTTTCATTGTAGTACATTTTTCCTAGTTTAAACCCCCAAGTTGGCATATATTAATTAAGAGCTTAATAAAAAGGTATAATAACACATATATGCATGTATGTGCATATATTTTATAAAGGTATATTTCAGAGATTAACCAACTAACTTAATAAAAGGTGTATAGTAAAGTATGTGTGTATATCTTATAAGTGCATCTTGCAAATAATGTTAAATAATTTCTATAAATAAGGCAAACATAATTCTAAAGTTTAAGGTAATAAAGTTAAACATTACCTGGTGTGTGAATTTTCACACATACTTATATATGAAAGAAGCTTGCAAAATTATAGATTTCAAACTTTGTTATTCTTTTTAAATTTTATTTAGTTCTTAAAAATGATGAATCTCTTACACTAATTAGCTCTCTTTGCCTAAAAATTATAGTTTTTAAGTTGACAGATTGACATATATAATAGAATGTTTACCAGGTTAAAATCTGTTTTTGTAAAATAATTTTATTTCTTGGAAATGAGCTGACCACACCTGGGTTTTAAACCTGTAAAAACAAGAGACTTAAAATATATTAAATTTATTTTTGTAACAAAGAGAAAGCTAGATAACTGATGCTATTTTTCTCAATTATTTATTTTTCCCAATTACAGAGGTAACAGATTTGTTTGTAAAGCATATAGCACACATGTAAAATAAAGATTAAAAATTTGTCTCAATTTGTAAACAAATCATGATGTTTGCAGAGGGGGAATGTCTTCTTATAAAAAAACCCTGATTGGAATTAAATTAAGTCAGACATGAGATAATTTTTAACATGTAATGCTGTCGGGAGCTATGCCCACCTGTACAATGAAGAACCAAGGCTAGAATGGTGACCTGTTGTTGTCTGCCTCATGGGGGATGAGTTATCAGTGATGGGAGCAGTTTGAACCAGCAGCCTGCCTGGAAAATAATGATGAACTGACCAGCTAAGAATAGAACTGCCAAACGCTATGGAAAGAAGATGCCTCAGCAGAGAAGATCAGTAAAATAATTCACAGACCTCTGTAATAAACTCTCATTATTAATTTCTTAAATAATTCTAAGCTAGCTATGTATAAATGTGCACAAACTTATTATTTAAACTTTTTCTATGGAATAAATTCTGTCGTTAAGCTAAATTGTATCTAATTTCCTAAAATAATGTAAAAATAACCGTAAAATTAACATAACTCTTTTAAAGTAAAAGAACTTAATAATGTAACTCTTGTTAAATTTAAACTATGTTCTAGATATCTTTTTGTCTGTGGTTATGCCTCTATTATATTTTATTATATTTGTTATGAATTTATGCTATGACTTATTCAGGGAAGATTGATAAGATCCTGTAGAGGGGGGTTGAAAAAGATGATTAGAGGCTCTCTAGAGATAATTTATAGGTGTTAAAGCACACACACATGCAATTGCCAATCTAAAACCTATTATATATATATTAAATAGCTATTATATATTAGCTGAGTAAAAGTAGGTTTGCTCGTACTAATAAAATATTTAGTTAACTAATGCAAGAGCGATGTTCTAAAGCATATTTAAATTAAATACATAAGCCCTTATTATGCTTTATTCCTCCATAGAATTATAATAAGAACTACAGGGATTGATTATAAGCTTGATCACTTAATTAATCCCATTTAGTAAGTTCATGTATGCTAAACTCATGAACTGGTATAGAGTAGTTTGGTGGAAAGAAACTATAGATTTGAGCACAATTTTGGATTTAATAATTAATAATTATTTGCATGGTGGGTGTATTCTTTATAAAGCACACACATGTGCATATATGCTTTGCTATATGTATTTGTTAAAGGGGATTTGGTATAAGGCCATTTCATATCCATGTTCTGATAGCTCTCTTAGAACTGGAACATGATGATCCAGACAATTAATGTTTCAAGTTGATCAGACCACCAGAACCAAGTGTTCTCTTATCATAGCAAGTCGTACAGTCCATGGGAACCAATCATTGAGTTGATAGATCCCCTGAATAAATACACACCTGAATTGCCATTATATTTGTTAGTGTAGCACAATAGTATCAGAAACTGTACTACAAAAGATCCCAGTTTGCCCCACCATTCATATTATTAAATTCAACTTTGATTTGAATGCATGATCTAGTTATATAATAATAATCCATATAGGGAGCTAATTTAGGCTAACTTTGAGGTACCTAGAGTGATTATAATTATTATTTGTCTCTATTGCAAGTTAACTGTTCGCAAACATTCTAGGTATCTCACAACATGAATTAGGTATAATTAAAACCGTAGATTATAATGTAATAAAGTTGTTAATGGAATAAGTTCCGGTTTAATTGTCCAGTGCATAAGATGAGATTCTGCAACTCCCTTACTCATCCAATTGTAATATTTGTGGTTAATTTCAATGCACAAAGGGAAAGCTGTCTTAATAATTGCTTTGTTTTATTAAAGATATAAAATCTAGTATAGTCTTGAGTATTTTTTCATAGTTTGTTTCAATCCATTCGGATCATTAATTTTAGCTTACTTAAGTGAAGTATATAACTATGCATTGTCATTCTGGGTTGGTTTAGCCAAGTAATAATTATTTCAGAAGCCATAGGTAAGTGTGAGTGTGTGTGTTTCATTACCTGGCTATAGAGTCATTTCTTCCCTGAGTCTCATGTTTTACCCTTTGCTACTGCTGGCACATGAACTAAAGTAATCTGAGTGTAACTGCATATATATCATTCATAGGGTAGTAAATTTGGGAGCATTGGTGAAGGAGCTCAGGTGTGATCTGATTCAAGATCTCAACCCCTCACCTAGATCAGTTTTGGGGAATTTGCTGAAACTTTGAATTTTGTTGCATGAGTGTACAGATATGACCGTTACTTAGGATAAAAGCAAGAAAGAGAAAAGGAAAAGCAATAACGGGAAATGAGAAAAGAAAAAAAGAAAGGAAAAGAGAAGAGAAAGACAGGAGTGAAAAGTAGGAAAAAGAAATAAGAATACAAATCAAGGAAATAACATCCATTTATACATAAAAAAATCTGTACTTTATTGATATGAGTAAAAAAAATAAATACAATGATTTAAACCCGATATATATATATATATATTGCTTTTATCAAATCTTAGCAGTATGTTACTTTAATTTTTTTTTTTCAGTCTATTTTACTTAGAATAAATGTCTTTGAAAAAAGTTCTTTATTTAGAATAAAAGTAAGTAAAAGACTGACTTACTTCTTTGTAAAATCAGCATTCAACCAAGAATCAATTAAAACAATAAAATGAAATAAAAAGTACTGTAGTGTGGAATCTAAATATCTCAAATATTTTTCTTTTCTGGGAGCACTAAAATCTTTTTTTTTTTAAATTTCTCTATCATTCAATAAAAACAAAATATTAAAAGTAAAGTTATGCTTTAATCAAATACATTTGTTTCAGTTTTATTTCGAATCAGCTGCTCAAGTCATCAATCATGCATGATATCTGTCATTGTATGGAATTCCCCACACATTAGTCCATAATAAATGAGGTCTCAGAATGGTGAAAAAAAATCTATAAGTCAACATTAAAAATAGTAAAGAAAAAAGAGTGGGTGATGCATTGGTGGGTTGAAAGTACTATCAATCATATTATTCTATCAATGTCAGAGTAAGGTAGGACGTAGTCTTTTATTGTGACCACCTTACTCACTAACGAATAACTTTCCAGTTAAAAAAAATATTGTGTGGTAAAAAGTTTGAAATTGCTGAATGAGTAGAATTTTATTATTTATTTTTCTGTCATTTATTTTTTCTTCTCTTTAATTTTTTTAAACAAAAAAACTTAAAAATGTTTGCATAATAAAATTAATGAAAAATATTTATCAGAGTGAAATGTTTTTAACATTTTATTAATTTGTATTGTAATTATTATAGTTCTGCATGATTGGTAGTGGTAGTGGCAGATTCTGGGGCTCAAAGAACAAGGACTGTGATTCCAACTCGGTCACTTCCGGCGCTCAAATGTCTTATGATCTCTTGACCAATAAGCTATTTCATTATATATATATATATATTAGTTATTATTTGAAGAGCCGTATAGGGCAATGCTAACACATTAAACTATTATTTCTATGATATAGGTTGGGTAAACGAACATTTTTTGTTTCACATAGCTAGTTCACTCAACATCGCTCTGGAAATAGAATAAAATAATATAAATTAGAAAAACTGCTTAAATTTTTATCTGTGGCTAAATTAACTAGAAAAATAATGCCATTTCTTTTACTACTTCTCTTGAAAGGCTGTTAGAGAGATGCATGCTTAATAGTAAAATATTTAAAAACTGTTTCACATATATATTTATTTAAAATATTCCTTATTATCTGTAATGAGATAATATGACATATGGATATAAACTAAAAATTTAGGTTATAAAATTTACTTAAAGTGAATGTAAGAAAAAAAATTTAATTATAAAAGTTATTTTACTTTATAAAATATTATTTTAAAATTATAATAAATAAATATTGTTTTTATTATTACTTGTTTATTCGTGTAAAAAAATCTATGAAGCATATTACCTCAAAGGTCATAAGCTTTAGTAGATGTTTGAGGTGATATAGATTTGATATTGCTCATGTCTGTTTTTTATTATTTGCCTGCATGAGTAGCAGTTTTTATCTTGGATGTTACTATAGAGTGCATTTTTATCTTTTTGAATATGGATAAGGTTTAAAAACTATTGCTAGAAACTCACTAGATTTCTTCACAGTTATTATTATGATTAAATTATTATCATTTTGTCTATAATAAGAAATGAAAAGTAATAATTACAAAAGATGAAATAATATTTTTATCAACTAAATTCTAATAAAACATCTTTTTGTGAACCAAACAGTTTATTTCAATATATATTAATTACTTTTTAAGTTATCATTTGTATCACTATCATATTGAATTATTATTGATCTACTGCAAAATGAATGTCTCATGGAGTTTAATCTGTATATTTTCAATTCATATCTTTTATTCTCCACATCATGCCACCAAACTTTCCTATTTCATCCATCCATCTTACATGTGATATATTTTTAGGACATTTCATTTTTTTGTGATCCAACTTAATTTGCCAATTCTTCATTATTACTATTTAATATAGCAATATATTCAGGTCAGCTCAATTTTCATCTTTTAATTTTTTTAATGATATCAGTGTACCTCTTTACTCTCTCACTCAGGTTATCCTTTTGCTTTCAATCTTCCACCATATATCTCTCTTAATTTATTGAGTGTTTGGAATCTCAGTATTGTTCTTCTAAAAAATGTCTAAATCTCAAATCTGTATACAATATCTGGTAAAAAAACAATTATTAAAAGCTCTTTTTTCAAACATATAGGCATATTTTTTTTGATATTAAGGTATTTCTAACAAAAGCTCCCATCCAAGTTTAATTCTATGATTCCTCAATCTAACCTTGTAGTTACTATCTTCTTTTAAGTCCTGATTATCAATTTTATTTTTTTTCTGTAAAAAATATTATATATTTTGATTTAACGGCCAATGATAAAGGCTGGCATTATTCGATTCCTTTGCAAAATTTCAAAAAGGAGATTTTTAATCCTTTTCCCGCCTCTTACGAGGCCTCTCATCAACAGTTGACGTCACTCTAATTCCGTTATTTTTAATAGGATATTCGTTTGACAGTTATTGATTAGGTTTTTAAATGTTCTGTAAGATGGTGCCCTCTTCTGAATTATTTTACAAGTAAAAAATCAATAAAACCACATTTAAAGCTAAACAAAAAAAGAAGCTTGTCGGTGATTGGCTGTCAGTCGGCTCTCAGTTGAAAAAGATTCTGATTGGCTCGAAAGAACAAAGAAACCGCCTGATCAAAGAAAATAAAGAAAAATGCTGAGATTTTCATTTTGAATGTGATTTAAGGTTTAAAAAAAGTATATTCTGGGAAATTAAAATCATTTTCACAGGGTATACTAAAAAAACAAAATTATTTTCGAAAAATATTGAAGATTTTAGTAAAAATATTTAAGATTTAGCAAAAAGAAATCTTTACTTTTCCATAACGTAAAATTGAAAAAAAGCATTTACGTTAGCATTTTTTTGTTTATACGTTCGCTTTTAAATTTGCCGAAATTGAATATTTTATAATAAATAAATAGCAATTTATTTTTGAAAGAACTTTCGTTCACTTTCATAACTGAAAAATTAGTAATATACTTTTTATAAACATATCTGAGTTGAATTTAATATTATAGGCGAATATGTTTTAACAATAGGCTTTGTCTTCAGTTTGTGAGTTGGCCAATTAAAAGATTTGATTTTTACCTCATACAACCAATAATATAATTAGCGGTTTAAAGGTTAACATATACCTTGACACTTTTTGTATATATATATATATATATATATATATACATATATGTACATTATATATATATATATATATATATATATATAATGTACCTATATTGATATAGGCACATATAATTTTTATCTAAAATTATTATTAAAACAATCTTTCGTTAAAAAGAAACATAAAATTAAATGTTGAGTTTATTTCAGCTTGTTTTCGAAAAGGATAAGAATTAAATAGTTTTCTAGCATTAGTTTTTGAAATAAAAAAGCCACAATTAATTAGTCAAAAGGGGGGAGGGGGAGTCTTGGTTTAAGAAATGAAACTAAGGGTTGTGAAAGGAAGTAAAGAGTTTTTTGTTAGTATTCATAAAAATATAATTTGAAAAGTTAAAACATGCAAATCTCTTTTCATTCAATTTTAATTAAAGAAAAATAATGTTAAAACTAAATAGTAAATTGTATTAAAAATATATGACCGTATATATGTGCGATTGTCAACAATAGAATAAATGTTATTATAAAGTTAAAGAAGATTATTATTAAAAAACACGGCAATGGTTATTAATTAAAATATAAAACAACATTTCTGCATGGCTATTACTAATTAAGCAATCTTCCAAAACATGTTTATCAAAGGATTAATTGATAAGGCATTTGACAACAGATCTTTGCCAGAGATATCAGAAAGACAACAAGGCACAGGTATAAATAGACTTTTTTTTTATTGGACAGTATGCTTATCACAAATTAATTGAGTTGAGACAATCAGTTCACAAAGTTATTGAGAGAGTGCAGTTCAGAAATTAATTGAGTCAGTTAAGAAACAAAATGCAGTCCTGAGAATATTTTGGAACGCACATTTATCTCCGGCCCAGATGTCCGAGAAAACAGCAGATCTGCCCGTGAAATAATGTCAGCTTAACATCTTAGAAAATCTCCGTCAGTATCTAATTGTCTCCGATAGTAATAATCGTGAAAATCAGGAAACTCAGCAAGGAAATGTCCCAGCCATCTGGAAGCATTCATACTGGAAGCATTCATACTGGAAGAAACAACAAACAAGAAGAAAACAAAGTGTTAAATCTACATTCAAAATCCTAGGTAAAACATTTGCTTATTTTCATTTATACTGTAATAGCCATTGCATTTCATTAATTCGTGCGAATCCTCCAAGAGTCTAATTATATGAACTCAATATCATACATAAATGAACTATTGATATGTGTGTGATTAAATTTCAAATGCTATGTAATACTTTAATATTATTATGTGTGTGCATGAGTTAATATGTGCGTGATCCTTATATCAATATTTATTAGTTAAAATAGATAAATACCAGTGTTTTGTTATGAAAGTAAACAAGAATATTTAAACTAGTTTAGAAATGTCAATTTAAAATATGCGTGTGTTTTATTAGAATTATAAAATGTTTAAATTTAGAAAATAAATGTTAGTTAATAAATTATCTTTAAAATTAAACTTTATTTGTCGGTCAATTCTTTTTAACAAATCAAATATTTTAACCACTAATTAAGTATAATCTATTAGTGATTACAAACAACTGAGCTAGTCGTGGATTTAGGTGTTGAGTTAGTGGCCATTGCTTAAAGTGCGTTATTTATTCATCCTTGAATAGATAGGTGGCGCCCGTGTTTATACACAAACAAAAAAGTGCTTTGAACTTGGTGTTGAACTCAACAGACGAGTAGAAGTTATGTCCTGGAAATGTAACGTTAGTTATACTTTATAGCTATCATTTGGGCATACATACTCTCCGAGTATGTTCTTCTCTGCCTAAGAGGCCGGTGTTTCGAATCCACATATTCGAACCCGGTTCAAATGGCTAGACCCAATCATGGGGCTGAACCTAAGAAACAATAGTAATGAGGTACTTTGTTTCTTGTTTGAAAAATTTGTTTTATACAAAAGTTAAATTACGTAATGTAAAAGTGTTTTAATTTAAAAAAAAAGAAAAAAAATTGACCGAAACTTTTTTTTTTTTGAAATGAAAAGAGATTTTGACATTTATGCTATCAAATCAGAGTCAATTGGGTGTTATGGGCAGAGTTAAAGCATTAAGAGTGGTTAGTGAAAAGCATAAAAGGTTGGAGTTAACGTGAGTTTCCGTCTTAGTAAGAAAATTAAATAAATAAATCGTATAGTAAATTTAGTCTAACGTAAGCACTAGTTTGAAATAAAATATTATTTTAAAAATGGAAAAAGAGAAAGAAATGTCTGAGACGCAGATGCTGAAAATGATGATAAATATGATGAAAGAAATGCATCAAGAATTCAGGCAAGGTCATCAACAATTTATTGCGGGAATAAGAGAAATAAGATGTGAAATTAAAGGAATGAGGAGTGAAATAATAGAGAAAGTAGAGGAGAACCAAGAAGGCAGAGAGTTAGATTTAGTTATAGAAAGTCAGGAAGTTGAGGTCATGAAAGATATAGAAATTGAGGTAGAACTAGATAGTGTTGAAGCAGAGAAGACTGAAATAGAAATTAAAGCAGAACAGGATAGTGCTAAGACAGAGGAAAATATAGATCAAGAAATAGAAGAGAGACATAAGTTCAAAGTAGAAGATAGCGTTGAAAAGTTTTTACAAAAATTTAAAAAGGTTAAAGTAAAAGTTCATGTTCATTTTAAACGGAGATGTAAATCAAAGAGAAAGCGCAAGGAAAAATATTCACGGTTAGGAAAAATACGGAGGTCTGTGAAGCTTAAAAGTTTTCTAATTTACAAGGCAGAAAATAGAATGGAGAGAGAAAGAGATAAGCAGCAAACTTTATAGATGTGAGGATATGGAGCATAATTTATGTTAGTGAATTAGTAGAAAGAAAGAAGGAACCACCGGACATATTTAAAAGATAGTAAATGGGCGGAATAGTAAATGAAATAAACAAAAAGGACCGGAAATGGATAATGAGCACAAATATGATTATGCTAAAGTAAATAAATCTAATAAATTAAATCTGAAACTTCTATTTAAAACTTAAGACAATAAATTTAAAAAATAAATGAATAATAATAAATGAAAGATTGAAAATAATAATAATAATGGAGGCTTCGCAAAATAAAAGATTTTTTTTCCCCACGCACATATTAATTAAGGAAATGTTCGTAAATGTTCAAATAAATAAAAATCAAAATCAAGTTAAATAAATGGGTCAAATTAAGGATTTAGAAATAATGTTTGTAAAATTAAATAAATGAATAAAATAACGGAAATACATAAAATAAAAACAAGTTAAATAAACAAGTATAATATATCTGTAGAAAATAAATAAAATATTCGTAGTAAAATAAAATAGTTTTCTGAGTACACGCACATTAATATATAAGTTAAAGTAATGGGTTAAAAGTAATATCATAATATAAATAAATATGTAAATTGATGTTCGTGATAGTTTAGAATAGTATTGTAAGATTAAATAAATAATATTTAAATAATGTTCGTAATGAATTTAAAAATAATATAAATGAAAGTCAATCTAAGTTGTATTAGGAGCGTATAAGGGTTTGAATTTAAAGGGATGAGGGTAGTATAGAAGTGTTTTAGTTAAGGTTAAGTTTAAAGCTCTCGACTGGATAAATTCTAGTACCCGCAACGGATTGGCCAGGATCATTCCTCTTTTAAAAAAAACACATTGGCAACAACCAGAGTAAGTCATAAGTCACTTTTCAGGGGAGAATCCCCATATCTCATACCTCATTTTCCAAAGTGTAAGTCGGAAATGGACAGTTGAAAATTCCTGCCATTGCAGCTGCTTAGTCAAAGTCCGATCAAGAGAATCGGCAATCGTTTTCCAGGGCGTAAGTCGAAAATGGACAGTTGAAATTCCTGCCATTTGCAGCTACCTTTTCTTAGTTAAAGTCCGATCAAGAGAATCGGCAGCCGAAGCTTCGTTTACAAAAGATCCCTGTGCCACAAATTTAGTTTGTCCTCGTGGTCATTATCCAGGACGAACATTGTAAGCAATGTTACCAGCATAGAAAGAAGAAAAGCATAATTGGAGATTGCCCTTAGTATGGAAAGGAAAAGATACCAAAAAGCAAACTTAGAAAGAATAATAAATTAAGATTTAATGTTGTCAGAGATAAAATGGTCAAAAATGACGCATTTTACTCTCAAAAGGAAGGGCGGTGTAATGTACCTATATTGATATAGGCACATATAATTTTTATCTAAAATTATTATTAAAACAATCTTTCATTAAAGAGAAACATAAAATTAAATGTTGAGTTTATTTCAGCTTGTTTTCGAAAAGGATAAGAATTAAATAGTTTTCTAGCATTAGTTTTTGAAATAAAAAAGCCACAATTAATTAGTCAAAAGGGGGGAGGGAGAGTCTTGGTTTAAGAAATGAAACTAAGGGTTGTGAAAGGAAGTAAAGAGTTTTTTGTTAGTATTCATAAAAATATAATTTGAAAAGTTAAAACATGCAAATCTCTTTTCATTCAATTTTAATTAAAGAAAAATAATGTTAAAACTAAATAGTAAATTGTATTAAAAATATATGACCGTATATATGTGCAATTGTCAACAATAGAATAAATGTTATTATAAAGTTAAAGAAGATTATTATTAAAAAACACAGCAATGGTTATTAATTAAAATATAAAACAACATCTCTGCATGGCTATTACTAATTAAGCAATCTTCCAAAACATGTTTATCAAAGGATTAATTGATAAGAAATTTGACAACAGATCTTTGCCGGAGATATCAGAAAGACAACAAGACGCAGGTATAAATAGACTTTTTTTTATCGGACAGTATGCTTTTCACAAATTAATTGAGTTGAGACAATCAGTTCACAAAGTTATTGAGAGAGTGCAGTTCGGAAATTAATTGAGTCAGTTAAGAAACAAAATGCAGTGCTGAGAATATTTTGGAACGCACATTTATCTCCAGCCCAGATGTCCGAGAAAACAGCAGATCTGCCCGTGAAATAATGTCAGCTTAACATCTTAGAAAATCTCCGTCAGTATCTAATTGTCTCCGATAGTAATAATCGTGAAAATCAGGAAACTCAGCAAGGAAACGTCCCAGCTGGCTGGAAGCATTCATACTGGAAGCATTCATACTGGAAGAAACAACAAACAAGAAGAAAACAAAGTGTTAAATCTATGTTCAAAATCCTAGGTAAAACATTTGCTTATTTTCGTTTATACTGTAATAGCCATTGCATTTCATTAATTCGTGCGAATCCTCCAAGAGTCTAATTATGTGAACTCGATATCATACATAAATGAACTATTGATATGTGTGTGATTAAATTTAAAATGCTATGTAATACTTTAATATTATTATGTGTGTGCATGAGTTAATATGTGCGTGATCCTTATATCAATATTTATTAGTTAAATTAGATAAATACCATTGTTTTGTTATGAAAGTAAACAAGAATATTTAAGCTAGTTTAGAAATGTCAATTTAAAATATGCGTGTGTTTTATTAGAATTATAAAATGTTTAAATTTAGAAAATAAATGTTAGTTAATAAATTATCTTTAAAATTAAACTTTATTTGTCGGTCAATTCTTTTTAACAAATCAAATCTTTTAACCACTAATTAAGTATAATCTATTAGTGATTACAAACAACTGAGCTAGTCATGGATTTAGGCGTTGAGTTAGTGGCCATTGCTTAAAGTGCGTTATTTATTCATCCTTGAATAGATAGCTGGCGCCTGTGTTTATACACAAACAAAAAAGTGCTTTGAACTTGGTGTTGAACTCAACAGTCGAGAAGAAGTTATGTCCTGGAAATGTAATGTTAGTTATACTTTATAGCTATTGTTTGGGCATACATACTCTCCGAGTATGTTCTTCTCTGCCTAAGAGGCTGGTGTTTCGAATCCACATATTCGAACCCGGTTCAATATATATGAATCATAAGACTCAAAGATTCATATGCATTGTATTATTTTGCTTCATGACAGTTAAACTACCATGACCTATTTGGATTTTAAAAATACTTGATCATGTAATAAACAATATTTTATTAAAAGCTCAAAATCTATATGTCTGATACCATTTTTCAATACAATGGATCCTTGCTACATTAAATTTAGCATGTTCCCATCATTCAATAATAACTCACAACCGAATAGACAAATGTTAAGATATTTATTATAAGTACTTATAATAAATATATTAAATAACCTCAATATGTGGTAGTACTGAGATTATTTAATATATTTATAAAGATATTCACATGGAAAAAAGAAATGTGAATAATTCCATGTGTGCTCAGTTATAAAAAAAAAATCATATATATTAATCTTTAATTGGGTTTTAAAATTTATATCTGTGCTAAAGAAATCTCACATCTGACTTTTTATTATTAATAATCATTACTGTATTTATCTAAAGTGCATGGTGGCAAAAATGTGGGTTGAGTTAGTTTGGTACTTGTAATTCAAAATATAATTATTTATAATAACAAGACAAAGTATATAACAATTAAAATACAAATGTTTTCCTCTGTTACATTTCATTTATTGTAAATGTTTGTTGACACAGTAAAGTAGTGCTTAAAAAGAATTACTGTTACTTATGGTTTGAAGCCTGACACTTCCAGCCTACTATTGATTTCCCTCATGTGCAGATATAATGATGTCAGAAGTTAGCTGTTTCAGTATGATTTACTGTCTTCTACCAAATACTAGAAAATAAACTTACTATCAACTGATTAATAACAGTTGTCTGTTAATATCTCTTTCTCTCAAATAGATTTTCAATTTATATAAACAGACCCCATTCTTTACTAGAATCAATTGGATTCATTGACTTAGCTCTCTGGGTGATCTGTTTATACCATTATCTATTTATTTACTTTTCTTATCATTTCATTGGTCAACTGTGTTTTATGTTCAATCTGATCTACATAACATTATGTTTTGAACAAGTCCAATATTTCCAAGTAATCTTTAAGATGAATTACATACAACATTAAGTATTAAAATAAAATAAAAAAACTCAGCTCAAAGTTAATTACTTACAAGTAGTATAGTTTTTCAAAAAGAATTTGAAACAATACTATTATTCTGAACAAAAACAGACAAGAAGAACATAGTAAGACATAAATAATAGTATTAATAATAAGATTAAAAACAGAGAAGTATAAAGTATAAAAATGAAAGGTACTTTTATAGAATTTGTAATACAGAAGTTTAACAGCAGTTTTTGTTCTAATTACCCATTTTCAGATAATATTTCCTTTTATTTATTTTTTAATATGATTATGAAAACAGAAAAAATTAATGCAAAAATATGACAATTGATTATAATTAAAATAAATATGAATCTACAGACTTATATATATATATATATATATATATATATATATATATATATATATATATATATATATATATAATTTATTGTATTTTGAACTGTTCAAATCCAGCATGGCATAATTCCACAGCTTTATAGCCCTTCCAACAATTCAAATGAATAATAGATCCATCAGTGACATTTTCTTTGATCGCGTTCATAAGATTAGGCACTATTGCACATGCAACAATTACAATAAAGCACTCACCAGTCTCTCTGTACAAAAAGCCATTTAAGTGCCCTCCCTCTGTTGTTGTTATTTTGACCACTGAAAAGACTTTCAGTAAACATAAAAAAATACATTAATGTTTAGCATCATGTTAACATTGTTTGCAATACTTATAATATCCATAAAAAAAATCTTGTGAATGATAACAGTAACTTATAATTAATATCTTAATATTGTTTAAATTTAGCAAGTAACACAGGTTCAGTGAAATATTTTTGAGAAACTACATATAAACAAATACTTTGCCCCCCTGAAAATGGATAATTAAGACAAAAATGCCTGGCATACTTCCATATTACAGATTCTACAAAAGTACCGAATAAAACATCTATATGAAATGATGAAACTTCCTGTGATGCATGAGATTTGAGTAATCTGAAAAAAAAATTATGAAGATTGAATGTAGCTAAAATGAAAAAAAAATGATGGATAGAGAAGAAGTAATGATATAAATATGGCATAATTACCTTAAGTAAAAAGTCTACAATAGTTTAAAATAGTTTTATGTTCTTATAAATAACAACAAATAAACTATTTTAAACTATAAGAAATTTTATGGAGCCTGAATATTCAACAAAGTAGAATAAAAAATACATTTTTGAGGTCAAATTTAAATATATATATATATTTAATATGTCATTGCACTGGCCGGGAGGCGAACCCACAATAAGTAAAGTGGACATTAATGATTTTAAATACCAGGAACTTGACCAAAAAAATCATAAGTACAAAGACATGTAAAGTACAGATTTCTAAAAATAAAATAGATTAAATATAACCACAGTATTATTACTGTTTTTTTATAAAACAGAAAAATATATGTATTATATAGAAACCATGCTTTAAGATAAAGAGATTAAATAAAAATGACTGATCTAAAAACATAATAGTTATGTCATTAATATAAATACTAAAATATATATCATCAAAATTTGATGGTTACATATTGTTCAAAGAATAGAAAAAAATAATGCAAAAAAGAAAAATAAATGTCTTATTACATTTTGAAAATATGAAATCACTTATTACTAATCAAAATAATTCAAAAGCAATATCCAATAATATATGAATCACATAAAACTAAACAAAATATAATTATATAAAATTCACAAAATTGAGCCTTAAATTTTTTTTAAAGACTTTTGCAAAAATAAACGTTATTTTGTAGAATGTGTTGTACATCAGTATGATGTTAAACACATTAATAGTGAAATTTAAAAAAATTATAAACTTATCTCAGTGAAAAAATAGGAACTGTAAAATACTTAGTTTCATGAGAAACATAATTTTCTCAGCACAGTTTAACACACCCACCAGTAACATTATTCACTACCCATTTACTGATATTAATAGAATATTATATAAAAATCATTATAGATAGGCAAAGTCTATCAAAATACAATATTAATAAAAAGCTTTGCTATGCTTCTAAGAAATCAAATGTCTTGAGAAATAGGTTTGAATAGATAGGTGCATTTAATATAAATTTTATTTCAAAAACAAATTATGCAATTTGTTAAAATATTAGACCAGTGAGAAGTTAATTCCTAATATTTTTAATCAAATCTCATTAAATATTGGAAGGTTGGTTAACAGTCTCAAATACCAATGAGAATAATATAATTTTTTTAAGTGTTGTTTTATGAAAAGATTGGATACATCTCCACTTCATATGTAGCTATGCTTTTATTGCACTGTTATTCATATCTAATATCTAATAATAACAAATCATCTAATTCTTTGATTACTCAATATATGATAATTGCACAACTTCAAATTTTAAAAATCCCAATCCTCATCAATAAAGGCAGAAAATTAAAACTACGTATTCTGATGATAAGAATTTAAGTCCCTAATATCTGACAATCTCTGATTGTTAAAGCTTTGTAGAGGTGGCACAGAGTAGAGATGTGCTCTTGAAAT
This sequence comes from Epiperipatus broadwayi, assembly GCA_028023455.1. Classification (NCBI taxonomy): domain Eukaryota; kingdom Metazoa; phylum Onychophora; class Udeonychophora; order Euonychophora; family Peripatidae; genus Epiperipatus; species Epiperipatus broadwayi. The sequence continues at coordinate 2,605,595 of JAQFVV010000063.1, forward strand.
TATACTACAACTAACAAACATAAAATGCTTTCACAGATAGCAGTAAAACATACTCAAAAAAAAAAATCTATGTGATGACAATTTAGATATACTTATTTGAAATATCTGATTCTCTTGAAAGATTTATGAACAAGAATTATTTAATAGGTATAGACAAGATTATGAAATAGTAATGGATTGATTAGTAATGTAAAAAGACTTACATGAAAACATAAGAATGATAATATGAAACAAAACATGTCTTGAATTTATATCATTTCTACTTGTAAAAGAAATAAATATTAAAGATAAAATAAAAAAGTTCTCCTTATAAGTAACAACACTAATATTATTTAATTATTAGCAGAATCTAAAATAAATGTTTAAGATGCCAACTTCAATCTTAAGAAAGTTAACTAATGATAGTATCCCAATGTAGTATTAGTGAACATAATAATTATGATCAGTGCATTGTAAACAATTAATACAACTGAAGTTATGATTTTGGAAGTTAATTAAGTTATAACGGTTTTTGCATTTCAAAATATTACTTGTGACTTCTGACTATATTCAAGAACAAATACCAAATCTCCACTTTACTGCCACCTAATGTAATTTTAAAGTAATCAATGATTAACAATTGCATATAAAATTCCCCTGTTTTTCACTGATTATTCTGCCTTTCACTATATAGCAGTTATGATATTTGGTAGTTTGTTGTTTGTTTTTGCTATAAACTTGATTGTAAAACTATGATTATATATTTTTTATCAAACTTAAATCACATCAAAGGATACTGAAAATTTTAGGTATAATCATTTTAAACTTTAATTGTCCAAGCACTTCATAATAAATAAAATAAAATCTTATACCATCTACCATTGATGTTGTGCTTCAATTGAGAATCTACTATTATTCAATTCCAGTCAAAAATTTTAGTTCTTATCTTCATAACAGAACTTCTTTCACATGCCAGAATTTGATCCCAATTGACATTTGTATAGACCATCTGATTATTTATATGAATATATCTCAGCATATAAATTTATTATTTAAAAATAAAATCAAGTTATATTAATCTTTCATGTAATCAAATTTCAAAAATATTAATTGCTGCCAATCTCTATAACAATATGGATATTTTTTCAAAACAAACAGCATTGCTTAGGTTAAAACCAAAATTTGATTTGTGAAGTTAAACTATCTCAATATTAGTAAAACTGAGTTTTGATAAAATTCAAGATACGTTAGAGGCTGCAAACACTACAAACTTCACTTGAAATTAATAAATATTTTGAAGGAAAAAATATAACCTTTTTTCCAAAAACTTTTATTATTTAACATGCAAATATACACATTTATTCATAATCCTTTTATTATACATTACAATATCCAAAAAAAAAAAAATACATTTGGTACAAATATTGCAAATCATCAAATGAAGTTATATAAACTTAACAATGAAATGATAGAATTTTTTTTAAAAAGAATATTATTGAAAATATAAACTTACATCAAGTACAACCTTGAATATAAAATAAATGTAGCATCACTTGACTATAAGAAACTATTTTCAATTATTCTACCAGCAATAAAAAAGATGTTAATTATTAATATACTGTCTACATACCCAATATATTTTCCATATTTAAACAAAACACTCTATCAATCAAAATTTATATTAGAAGATACTGATCTAAAAACCATAAACTGAATAATTTTGAACTAATTCATAAAACAAAAAAAAGATCTGTTTTTATTTACTAATTCCAGAAAAAACAAACTATATATTTTTATCAATAATTGAGTATTAAAGCTGCAACGTAGGGGAGATAAGAGGCCTATTCACACCCACAATAATTGTGTATTGAGTATTAAAGCTGCAACATAGGGGAGATAAGAGGCCTTTTCACACCCACAATAATTGTGTTATGTCACGATGATGTCAAATTAAAATAAAATAATCCCTGTAAGCATATATGAAAACGCGGTTTTTTTTTATCAACAAGATTTTTTTTTCAATGCAATCTTATTTTTTTTTTTGTAATACTTCAACATTTTCAGTTATTTTTCTTCATTGTGTATTCAAAAATGATGAATATTTGGAAATTATCAAGTACTGAAATTGATGCAGTGCCGTCAGTGAAAGTCTGTCCAAATGGACATAACATAAGCTTGTACAACAAGCAATGGCATTGTAATATCCAACGTTGCAACACTAAAATCAGCATTCACAATGGGATATGGATATTTGGTGGCTTATATAGGGAAACAGACATGTTTTATTATGAAAATCAAAGGCAGAACAAATGGAAAAATAAATACCACTGGGGGACATCAAGACAACATTTGGACTCTTACCTAGCAGAATTCATGTAAAGAAAAATACACAAAAATGACATCTTCATAGCAATACTTAATAAAATGAAAGAAATATTTCCACCAGAATAAATAAAAATTTAATAAAAGGGTAATAATTAATATATATATTTTTGTAGTTTTTGGTTTAATTTCTTTATTTAAAAAACACATTTATTAGCAGTTTTATGAAAATCCCAGCATACTTTGCAATCATGTGGTTTTATTTTTGGAATGAAAATTTTTACTGCAGATCTCCATTTTCTGTGTTAATAGTAAATATAAAAAGTTTGGTTTTAACACATAAATTCCTGTTATATATTACATAGTACATGTCCTAGGAATATAGTTAATGTATTTTTATCCAAATTACTTAAAAATCAAAATCATTTACTGTTTGTTTGGTGCATATTTAAACAATTTTTTTGATTAATGGCATCATTATTGTTCTTAATTTTTTAAAGTTTTTAAAGTCGTACATATTTGTGAAAGTCACACTTATTTTAAATGTCATTCTTAAAAGTTTTTTGTTAATGTTATAAATTTTACTACTTTTTTACTTTTATTTATTTTTAGTCATGCAACACAGAAAATGTATTAGACCTACTTCACCTGTTAACATTCATATCAACCTCCCAGTAACTTTTTAATTTTTGCTAAAATATCATGTATAAGATCTGTGTACACATATTTTTTTTGCTAAAGAAAGTCATGTACAAGATACTTGTACATGTTATTTTGGTCAGATCACAAGATTACAAAATTATCAGCAGATTGATACAAATGTGAATAGGTGCAGTAGGCCTAATACATGCTTTGTGTTGCAGCTTTAATACTCAAATACACAAAAAATTAATGTGTGTTAAAAAAATAAAACTTTTTAAAATGCTCTCAAAATTTATAGAATTTAATGTTTAAAATATTGTGTATTACAAGAAGCCTTTGATATTATTTATCTAATTTTTTTTCATAAATTTGTGAAATGAGACATTATCTAAATATAGATTTCTTTACGGTGCAGTTGTGAATTAGATGATAGAAATAATTGTCTTAAGAAGTGTAAGCAAATTTCACGTAGCTTCATTTTATTTACCATACAATAATCCTAAAGATGGAGTACTATATTATGCTATTTATGTAAATTCTTTAATCCTTTAATTTAAAAAATTGAACAAAATTAATAATTTGTATAGGTCATATTTAAGCTATATATTACCACAATTACACATAAAATAATATTTTTATTATATTTATAGATTTAAGAAACCTAATGAATATTCTTAAAGCTTTCACATTATACCTGAACTCTACATCATTTATGAAATTCATTCAATTTGAAAGATAATGTTTATCCAGAAAATTCCATTACAGTTTTTTACACTTCTATTAGTCAACTTATGCATAATATTCAGTATTTTGAAATTAAGCCAATAAACATCACATGATCACCATTTCTTATGCTTGCTTGTAATTGTTATTAAAACAGGAAAAAAACTCACTATACATACTGCAACACAGAAAGCTAGAGTAATCAATTGATGTCAGAAGGCTTGTGCATAAAATCCCAATCTAATGCCTACTCATCCAATATCCCCAGACTAGTTTCTGGCTGTGGCCTTCATCAGTGAGGCTCAATGATGAAGACCACAAGACAGAAACTAGTCTGGGGATATTGGATGAGTAGGTATTAGATGAAGATTTTATGCACAAGCCTTCCCGCATCCATTGATTATTGTAGTTTGCTGTGTGGCAAGATGTATAGTGAGTTTTTGCCCATTTTAATATTTTGAAATTTATAAAGTGATTAATTGTTTTATATTGTTTAATTTTGGATCAAATTTAAAATGTTTGCATATCACTCTTCATTTTTATCAAACAAACAAATAATTCTTTTTACCTATACTAAATAAACAAAATCAAAATTTTTTATGCAATCACAATATATGCACCAAACTATTATGTCCTTCTGGCTTCAACTATCATTAGGGTCTACCAGTAGTACAATTAATACTATAGCAAGACAATGTATGTGGTGCAATTCTTTTTTTAAAGAATTTAGTTATTTTTTGAAGTTTAATAGCTATAATTTGATCTGTTCCAGTGCTATGTTTTATGTATATAAAAGCAAGAATTTTTATAGTTTTGCTCAACAAAACATAAATTCTGAATAGTTGGTAGAAATTTATTTGACATTAAAGATTTCAAACTCTAGAAGGCTTTTTTACTGTGGACTAAGAAACGGTTTATAATAATTTAAAAGATAATTTTAATTAATAAATCTATATTCGGAAAACTTAAATTAATAACCTTTTTCAAAATAAAGGTTTATACAAAATCCTCTCTACTGAAGAATGTGGGGGAAAAAATTGGATAATCAATTGCTAGTTGGTAAAAGTTTCTGTTTTCTTGTTTTATCTTTAATCTAAGAAGAATTATATATTCGTTTATAAAACAATAATTGGCTGGTTAAAGATTAATATTCCACAAATCTCATTATTATCTAAATTGATAATATAGTAACATATTTCAACTTCATTAGTCTATGAAAATGTTTATATATTCTCTTTGTTAATTTTTTATAGCTATGATTTCTTTTACAGACATTAAAATTATTAAAATATGTAAGCAGGATCATGTGATAGAATTGTGGTATTTTATTGGTTTATTGAAAATAATGTCATTCAGTGTTTAGTCTTTCTAATCACATAATATGATAATGTGCCATCAAATATTTTTATAATTAAAATATTTAGAAAAAAACATTTATTAATTTTATCTATATGGTAAACTGCATATTTTATCAAAAAAAAAATGAAAGTAATGTATAATATTTATATAGTGTAATTTTCACTACATCATCTCTCAAACAAGATAGAGACTGGTTTTTATCCACTTTCAATACCTTAGGGTGGGATGTAATCATAAATAAAGACCAAGAACATGTGAAAAAAATATATAATTCCTAAGATGCAGATTTTGTTCTGAAATAGCACTTACTAGTTGGCCAAAATCACATTATCTTACACATATATTTATCATTGTTTAGTATATATAGAAAATAATTTACTAGTCTTTATTTGACAAGTGTCAAACTTACTGACCTCACAACTTTTCCATTTGATGGAAATATATTAATAATTTTTATTAGTCATTCATTACACTAGAAATTATTCATTTAATGAACAATATTTCTGTAGTGTAATTTTCACTACCCCATTGTCATGCTAGGTATGGACTTTTTTCTGTTGTCCCTTAACATCCTGTGGAGAGATGTAATCATAAACATGTGCCCCAAAACACATGACCAAGACATATGATTATTTTGTGTTGGAACAGTATTCATCACAACATACCTTGCATGACAATGGTATAATGAAAATTACACTATGGAAATATTATTTATTAAATGAAAAATCTTTGTCTAATGAATAACTAATAAAAATTATTAATATATTTTCATCAAGCAGTTTGTGTCAAAATTGTGAGGGCAGTAGTTTGATACTTATCAAATAAATGGTAGTAATTCCCTATCTATATATACTGAACAATGATAAAGATATGTGTAAGATAATATTATCAGGACCAACTGATGATTACTGGTTCAGCATGAAATATTCATCTTGCAGAACATACATCTTTTACACATGTCTTTAGTCATCTATTTATGATTTTATCCCTCCACAAGGTATTAAAAGTGGATAGAAATCAGTCTCTACCTTGTGTGGTAGTGATGTAGTGAAAATTACACTAAAATATTATTCATTAAATGGATGTTCTCTAGCCTAATGAATGACCAATAAACGTTATTAATCAAAGTAATATATTCTATAGAGCTTTTTAAATAAATTTAGAATCTTTACATCTAAGTCAAATAAAAGATTTTACTAGTCATATTTATTAATTATTTTTCAAAAGAATTTATAACAAAATCAGTGAGTATCAAAAAGCAATGAGAACGATAGACGACATCTGATTTATTTATATTTTGACAGCCATAAAAATATGTACTTTTCACAGTAATATTTTGCTAGAAGTAAATTTTATGGCTATAAATATGTATTTTCGAGGCAATGCTTTCGTAAGGGTAAAAAAAAATTCTAAAGATTTTTTCTTATCTTAAATTAACATTTAAAGCTTCTCCAGTAGCTACAATGATAAAAGAAAGAAACAAACAATAGCAATACTGACCAATAAATCATAATTGGCAAGCTTTAAATTTTTAATGATGAAGAAAATTTACTGAGTTTAAATTACATTATTCAATAAAAAGATGTAAACATTCAATCAGATATCATATTAACATCTTTACAAAAAACAACTAAAAAATACATAAAAAACAATAAATACAAATATTCCATAATACACATAACAAAATACAAATACCTCTTAAAATAGAAGACTATGTTTGTTATTTTTTAATTTATTTGTTGTTTTTTTTTTGTTTATTTGTATCACTAAAAAAAGTTATTAAATTACAGTTTGTAATATTTTATAATGTTTTAAAAAGCGTTGGTGGCCGAGTGGTTAGCATAGCTGCCTTACAAGCAGTTGTCCCGGGTTTCGCTTCCCGGCCGATGCTTTGACACACTAAAAAAAAAAAAAAAAAACGAATACATTTATAAGTAAATGAATAAAAGATGATTCGTTTGTCTTTCATAATCTGCAAACAAAAACAATATTGTACCTTTATCATTCCAGAAAATAAGAAAATGTCATAATTGTATGTTTGCATAAATTATAAGGAAAAATAATTTTTTTAAATAAATAATCATATACCCTATATATTACATATATAGACACAGGTATATAATAAGCTTGTGTGTTTCAGTTATTACATAGTAAAGGATGTCAGCCCATTCCTTGTATATGTATTAAATGGATTATGTCCTGTATATGAGGGGTCAAATTGACCTTAGGTCAACAAGGGTGTGACAAGAATCTCGGTCTTGGGTGGCCTTTGAGCATTCCACATCAGATTTTCAATTGGATGGACGGTTGAAGAGTTGGAGTGAGGAGTAGATTGAAGCCTGTCCATTAAAGTGTGAGGTTTGACTATCTTAATATATATCTGAGCACTTATAGTATATATGTGTGGAGATGGTAATCTGGACCAACTGATGATTGCTGGTTTAGCATGAAATACAATATTGGTGATTATTTATCTTTTCAACATATATGTGTTCAAGTGTATCAGTGTTATGAGATAGTGTGAAGAGTGGTAGGTCGTGTGAAAGTCTATGCTCATATATCCTATATATTAAATAATTATATATAAATATTATAGATATGGCTTAATATATCTAAACAATGTTTTTGTTATAATATATATTATGAATTATATTTTTAATTTTCTTTTGTAACAAGCCATTTTTGTAGCTCTTTATTTACAATTATATAAAATAATAAAAATGTGGTTTTAATTTCTCCTTATTTGTAATAATAAAAATACTTAATTGTAAATTATTAGAGAAAAAATATATAGTTAATAATAATAATAAATTTGGCTGAACGTTTTCGAGGAACCGTGCCTCATACTCATAGCCTTTGTGAAAATGTACTTAGTATATGTAAATGAGAATATTCAAATGAGTTACTGTTACGTAGCCCATTTTTTCGAGATGTCGAAGCATGTGTCTCTTCTGTTGATTGCATCGATGTCTCTGTTAATGTAGAATGCCTCCTTTATTTTTCTCCTGTAGTCGTTTGGTTCTGAGCATAAAATAACAGGGTTAGCGGGAATGAAATTGTGCCCTGATTGTTTAGTATGTTCAAAAAATGCAGAAGATGTACTGCTGTTCGTTTGGGCTCTGTTGAAAGTGTACCGATGTTGAGCCAATCTGGTGTTAATTGTGGCTTTCGTTTCACCATAATATGTGGCATGGCATCCGGCTTGGGGGCAGGAAATGGAGTACACCACATGTGGGGTGAGCGCTGGATCAATGTAGTCTTTGGAGTTATTGATCAACCTATTAGTGTTGGGTGGAGTTCTGAGTATTATGCTGAATTTGTTGCTCAAGGTTTTCGTTAGTTTGCTGGATATTTTAGGGATGTAGGGGACCGTTATTCTAGGTAGATTAGTGCGAGGCAATTTATTATCTATTGTGCTGTTGAATTTCATGACTTTTCTCCTAATGGTTTTGTATTTGAATCTTGCTGCTAATAGGTCTTTAATATAATTGTTAATATTTTCCTTCCTATGTGCTTCATATTTACACAAGTGATAATTTCTAAACATAAATGCTTTGAAACCTGCGAATTTGTGCGATGCGGGTGATTTAGAATTAGGATGGATGCAGCTTCGGATTTCGAATGGTTTAACAATCATTTTGTAATCTATTGAGCGGCGGTCTCTTGACAAGGAAAGGTCAAGATATTTGAGTTCATTACTGTTTTCATATGTAATAGAGAAAGATAGTTTAGTTGTGCTTTGTAATTCGCGTTGTATATTTAAAATATTATTTTTAGATGCTATAACGAAAATGTCATCTATATATCGTGTATATATGAAGTCTGGGTTATTGTTGAAATATTTTGGAATGATGGAATGCTCAAATTTATTTAAGTATATACTGGATAACACGCCACTGATAGGGAGGCCCATGGGCCAACCATCTTGCATTGTGTACCATTTATCTTCAAAAAGAGTGAAAATATGGGAGTCAAGCCATGTCAGGAAAGCCATAATAAATTTAATTCTCTCGTTAGGACAAGATATTCGCAACAACTCTTCATGTATAATTTGGATGGATGCTTTTCTATTGATTGATCCATATAATTCCTTAACATCCATCGTGGCCATAACAGAACTATGAGAGATTTGAGTGTTTTTAATTCTGGAGATGAATTAAAAGAATAAAATAATTTGTACTTCTGAGAGAATTAAAATAATAGTAATAAAATTTTAATTCATTATACATAAAAAATGAAATTATTACTTACAGTAAAATTTTCAATTAAAAATTTAAAAGACTTAATAAAGCTCAATAAGTAGGAATATAATTTTTAATTATATTTTTGTGCAAATCTCACTGAACAAGAAAATTCAGTATTCAATTCAAATATCAAGATCTATTGCTGCAAAAATCTACAGCAAATTAATTATATAGAAAGGTGTCATATATACAATTGCAAAACAATGAACAGGATACAATTCATTTTGATAGAATTAAACACTGTCAATCATGTCTGCCAATTGCCATTTACTAGATTGTAAATGAATTTTATTGCAATATGTGCCATCAATAAATATAACAATTTCATGCAAGCATATATGGGTGGGCATTTACATATCATAGAAATTTAACTATTAAACTATTAAATATGTGTGTATATATATATATATATATATATATATATATGTAATGTTCTAATATTTTGTGATAATATTATTTCCACACTTAATTCTAACACTTCAACAATTCAATTTATTTCCTTACAGTAGGTAGCACTTTTGAAGGAACTGGGCCTTCATTTTCAAAGCTGTAGACAGTTCTGATGTTGATTGTTTAATGTAAAAGATGCAAATGTATCTCAATAAACAAAAGAGATACGTTTTATGCCATCTCTAAGAGAGGCAAACCTGATTTGAATAACATTTGCATCTTTTACCTTAAACAATCAGCACCAGAAGTATCTTCAGCTTTGACCTCAAAAGCGCTAGCTACAGCAAGGAAATAAATTGAATTGTCTAAGCATTAGAATTAAGTGTAGAAATATTATCACAAAATATTAGAACATTACATATCATAGAAAATAATCTTAAAACTTGTACTTATATTATTGATGCATAATAAGAATGTAAACTTTCTCTATAATAAATATGATTTCTTTGTTACAATAATGAAAGTATAAGAATAAATATATAATTAATAAAGACTAGAACTTTGAGTTATGTAGTGATCCCAAATTATCACAAACTCTCAGATATATTCATACAATTATTTTCACATTCTGAAATATGAATGCTAAAATAATGGTACACATGGTCCTGACAGTTTGTGATAGTTTGGAATCACCGTATAAAAAAGCTTATAATGATACTTCTATGACATAACCAATTAATTATATTTACAAATATCTTTTAAATAATTGGTTCATGTACTACAAAACTTTTATGAAATGGTTGTATGAAAATAGTAAAAGGCACTAAATCCCAAATATATGGATGTCATGCTTTTAGCATTTACCGTGAATAATATAGCAATTAGATAATAAATAAATATTATATAATCGAAAAAATAAAATTATAAAAATCATTTTATAATTTTATTATAATAAAGGCAGTTATGTTATTCTTTGTTTTGCTTATTAAAATTGCATTGTGGGTAAAGTTATTTTGAAAAGTTATTGTAGTCAGAGGAAAAAATATAAGTGAACGTCACAAACTATACTAAACCAGTGACTCATTGAAAACCACCTGTAATTTGTTTTGATTTTTACCCTTCATATTTATTTATTTGATGATTAGAGACAATTAGTGCTTGAGTTTAGATTAGAGTGAGTGAAAATTTTTTATCTTTTATTACTCATTAAAAGCTTTCTTACTTTTTGAACATTTATTAATTGATGATGCTTTGAATTTTGAAAGTAATCAATTTCATCATTTTTAACCTTTTACTTGCTTCTGAAACTGATATCAACTTCCTGTCTTGTAAACATTACTGTCTTCTTAGAGTTCTAGCTGTAAAAGAAACCAAATATTATGTTAATAAATATTTTCATTTGTGTGTTATATTTTATTATCATAGTTACGTTTTACAAATAATTTTATCTGAAATTAAATAAAGATATGTCAAGTAATCAAATAAATCAAATGTTCCCATTATAAACAAAATTAAAAAGAAATAAAAATAATTAATAATATTATGATAAAATACTTTTCAACTATCCCAGTATATTGTTCAACACCTATAGGCATATACACGTTTTACGAATTTTTAGTATATATCTTTAAAATTAAGAGTGTGCTAATAGCTTTAAACAAGCTTTTTTTTTTTTTTATTTATGATAAATGCTACTACAAGAAAAGGCATTCAAATCATTTTTATCTTGGATTGTCCCCATCCCCAGACCGGTTTCGATCTATGGGTCTCTTCAGTAAGGAGTTGGGACATACATATATATGTCCCAACTCCTCACTGAAGAGATCCATAGGTCGAAACCGGTCTGGGGATGGGGACAGTCCAAGATAAAAATGATTTGAATGCCTTTTCTTGTAGTAGCATTTATCATAAATAAAAAAAAAAAGCTTGTTTAGAGCTATTAGCACGCTCTTAATTTTACATATTTGTAAGTGCAAGCTATATATAAGTCATGTGACATCTGACTTGTTATTATTACTATTATATATCTTTGTAAAAACATTTAATATTAACAAAGCATCGGTGGCCGAGTGGTTAGCACAGCTTCCTTACAAGCAGTTATTTGGTGTTCATTTCCCTGCCAAAGCTTTGACATATAAAAAATAAACAAAGGCAAGGTTAAAGAATGTTTAAACTTAAAAAGTATATAAATGCTAATATATATAAATATTTATTAAGTACATTTTTATAAAGTTATAAAACTAATTAATACAAGAATGAAAATAAACAAAAAAAATTGTTTTGTAAATAAATCATAAAACTTTGTGTTTTTATATTTATATCAGACTGCACCCAAGCTATGTAAAGCTCAAAGTTTTATTTTTAATTCATTACTTTAACAATTTTTTTTTTTGGGATTTAATGTAAACTAAACAAAAGATTTTAATATTGCATGCTAAACATGAAAAATGTAGCCAGCCAGAAGGCTATAGTTTTGACTTCATTTATACGCTAGTCATAACTTTTTAAGACTTAATGTAAATTAAACAAAATATTTTAATATTATATATTAAACATTAGAAATATAGCTGCCCTGAAAGGCAAGCATTTTTTATTAATTCTTCACATAGACATAATAATACAGTAACCAAAACTAAATATAAATACATTACTAAAATTCCTATTTTTTGCTCTCACTAAATATCACATTTCAAACATAAATTTATGTACTGTAATCACATTTTCTTCATAATTTAAATACTATATATCTGTAGTTAAAAGTATGTCTTTTCCAAGCATTTTTTTAATGGCAGAGACTGTCTTTGCTCCAGAATCATTTTTATAATAATTGTTTGCTTTAACAAAAATTTTTTAAAGATTTAATGTAAATTAAACAAAACATTTAAATATTATATAAATAAATTTCCAAATTTTAATAAAGCTAAATTAAAATTTACATCTTAAATATATCTGTTGTATTTGATATTTACTGGACTGCCCTTTGGATAAAAAAAAATTAATTTTTTTTGACAGTCCATAACAACTACCATAATCATAAGTTTTTTTAGCTTTATTAATAATTACCATTCATTGTATTTTTTATTAAATATAATATTTGTTATAATTTTTATTTAATTGGTTGCTTTAACAACTTTTTTTAAGATTTAATATAAATATGTTTTTTATTAAACATTGCTAATTTATAAAAGTTCATTAACATTGTTAAATATATCATTCTTCACATGATCACTATCTCATACTAGCACAATAATTGTTATTAAACAATTCAAAATACAGCAAAACTCTTGTTAGCACAAGATGGCACTACTATATGGAGAGTTTTGCTGTATTTTGAATTGTTTAATAACAATTATTGTGCTAGTATGAGATAGTGATCATGTGATGTTTAGTGGTTTAACACCAATCCTGCCTAATAGGATAGTGGTGGCTATGGTTGTTAAAGAGCCAAAGACACCAAAATGTATGGGTACTGAATTGAGTTCAGACCCATATGACTATATAAGCTATTGAGCTTGGGCTGAAAATATTAATAGTGTTTTCAATTTCATTCTCATAGTTTTGTAGTTAAATAGAGTTAAAAGGTGGGTGCTGGAGGGTTGCATTAGATCCTAAGATCTAGGTGCAATGCTCTCAGATCCAAGGCTCCTCACTGATGAAGGCCACAAGCCAGAAACTAGTCTGGGGATATTGGATGAGTAGGCACTAGATAGGGATTTTATGCAAAAGCCTTCTGGCATCCATTGATTGCTCTTGTTAGCACAAGATGGCACTACTATATGGAGAGTTTTGCTGTATTTTGAATTGTTTAATATATCATTCATCTGAACTATATTAAAAGTTTTACAGATCATAAAAGCATAGAGCACCTAAATGTTGAATTATAAATCTGTGTTTGTGTCTGTTTCTGCAGCTGACTGGGATGGAATGCAAAAACAGCGATTGTTTTTGTAAATTTTTTTTTAATTGGTTGCTTTAAAAATGTAATGTAAATATGTTTTTTTTTAAAAATTAAACATTGCTAATTTATAAAAATTGGTTAATGCTGCCAAGTATGTCATTCATCTGAATTATTATTAGGAATTGATGGACCATAAAAGCATGGAGTACCATTTGTGGCTGTTTTTCCAGCTGGATGCAAACCTTTACCATGAAATACATAGTATATCCCTGACATTAAGAGCACTGTACTGATTTTTCCCCAATGTTTTTTTATTTAATGGGAGAATTACTTCCTTCATATAAACATAGTAGCTGTGATATCATCAGACAAACATTCATTCTCCAATCAGACAAGAGAGAAATTATAGATTTTATATATAAGATTCTTATACTTGGCACTACTATTTCTATACCAAATATATTAAACTAAAACTTTAATATTAAAAACACAATAAAAGTGATTTATTTTATTTAAAGTTTGAATTTTTTAATAATAAACATGAATTTTTATCTAATCATAGATTTATTGGATCAAATGTTTGTTCCACATTATCACACATAACAAAAATAATTTAAATGATAAACAGTGCTTATAGGGATACAATAAAATAAATAAAACAAAATAAGTAAACCCAATTACTTAATTAAATCAGCAGCATCATTTCCAACTACTATCAGGCCACTGCAGGATGAAAATTCCTCCAACTCAGTTTTCTGATCTCTAGCCTCTTTTCCACATCACTTCAGAAAACTTCCTTATTCTATCAATCCATCTCACTAGTGGTCTCTTTCTAGGTTTTTCACAATCTCTTGAAATCCAATTTAAGATTTCAACTGTTCAATTATCATCATCTTTTCTAAAAATATTTTTAGTCCAGCTCTATTTCAATGATTCTTTCAATGATACTTGTTATTCTCTTACCCATATATTTCATTGTTACTTCTCATAAACAGTCCTTCATATTTTATTGAGTGGTTTGAAGTATCTGTGTTGCTTTTTTTACATGTTCAAGTCTCAGATCTATAAGATAAAAATTGGTTATATTAAGTTACTTCTATCAAACACACTCCACCCAAGTTATTCTATCATTAATTTCATTCATTAAGCTTTTATCTATATTAATAATTTAAATTAGGTATTTGTAGTTGTTAACTGTTTCTAATTCATCATTATAAATGTTTATTTTCATCTTTTAAAAATTCCGTTGAACCTTATTCTTACACCTAATTTCTTGCTTACATCTGATAACTCTTGTAACATTTCCTAAATCTCTAAAGCATTATTTGCAAAAACAACTACATCATCTGCAAAATCTAAATGTCTTAAATAATCTCCATTTGCTTTTATTTTCTTAGTTTCCGACTTTACTCCATGAAATATTTTTTGCAAAAGTTTTGGAGGTAAAGAGTTATCCTGTTATACACTTGACTCTATGTCAATCTTCTTAATAATACTTTGCAATCTAATTATTGCTGCTCATTTTACTAAATTTTTCAGAACATGACAGTATTCTGAGTCTATATCGTGATGTTACAATGCTGTAATCACTGTAAAAATGATTATAGAATCAAATGCCTTTTCATAATCTACACATTCAAAACATAATGGCAACACTTATTCAATGAGCTTTTCTATAATTTTCCCAATATTTAAATGCGATCCGCTGTTCTAAAATTAGTTTTATTAAATAATTTAGTTTTAATATTTCAATTATTTTCTAAATTATATTGTATATTAAATGGATTTTTAAAAGCTTGAAGAAGAAATAATAATTAAATTATCCAGTTTGTGTAAAAATGAACAACAAAAATAATAAATACAGATTTTGTTTTTTGAAAATACAGACATAAAATAGAGATATTTACAAAATTGAGGGACTATAAACATTTAAGTAATGTTCAAAAGTATATTATACTTAAAGTTGAAATCTGAAATATTTTACTTAAAAAAAAGAGAGCTTAGATACATAAGTTTCTTTTTTTTATATTAAAGTAATTCAACCCCACTCCCAAACCAATACTCTTAGATTTATATTATATGCTTTTAATAATTATTGGTTTGAAAAAAATTATAATGAGAAATTCAAAATTTATAAATTCATAAACTTTATATAAATGCCTCTTCATATAAGTGTGTCAACATGAATCATCTCTCATTTAATCAGCTTCTTGACTTGTGAATTCTATCTGCTATATAACATCTCTATGTTTGAATTTATTAAAATATTGACTTTTCCATAATAATCTTACTCTGCTATTTTCTTTATTTTTTTCTTAATGTCTTAATGTATTGTAATGGAAGGGGATAATAAAAAGAGTGAACTTGGGATAATGCTAAATCATCAATTCCAAGTAAATAGAATATTACAATGTATAAAAAATATTATATTTAATATGATAAATATTAAAGTAAGGTAATATAAGGTCAAAAATATATAAGAAATTTTATATATTAGAGAGAGTATGAGATAATGAGAAATCTCTGAGATCATTGGGAGATCAGCCAGCTAGATCAGTGCAGTTACTCCTCAGAGCAACTATTCAAACTTTGCATATATCAACCAGCATTATAAAAAGTAAGTAAAAAATCAGTATAAATAATACTCAAAAGAAATAACCATTCATCATCATGAATTATCAATAACAAACAAAATCACTCTTGTGACTGGATTGAAAACAGGTCTTCTGTAGACCAGGCCAACTATTTAATCTTTTATTGCAAGCTTGGGTAATTGTTTAAACCATTAATTTGGATGCATCAACTAAGTGCTCATCCATCAGAATACATAAGAATCAAAGCAATAATGCTGGGACATCAATGCATGCTGATCATCTATGCTCTGACCAATTAGTACCATTAATGTACTAGTCAATTATAACTTCATTTCTAAGACAAAACTAAATAAAATATAATGCTGGCACTTTAAAGAATATAATCCTCACACCAAGCCAGGGCAATGTCATACTGGCTGCCCCTAAATCACTAAATACACATCTCCATTTATATATCAGCAATTATAGCATAAATCTAGCTCAGAGAACACAAGCTCAAGTACTATTATAGTGACCAAGAGATGATGCAATACAATTTTTAACAATTGAGAATTAAGTCACTGGAATAATTTTAACAAATACATGTTTATTAAGACAATAAAAATTGAAGTTAAAGTCTGTAGAAGCCTTTTGATTTTGATTAATATACAATAAAAATTATCACATTTGTGATTTACGTATATGTGATTTACAATATTCAAGTTATTACATTGATTTACATATATTTTTCAATAGATTTACTTAAAACCAGACAGCATATGGACATGTGGCTTAATATAAATAAATATGTTTGAATTTATCAAAATAATAAAATTATTAAAAATACATTTCATAATTAATTCCATTTAGAAACTATACATAAAATTTATATATACATGTGTATCGATGAACATATAGATGATATGAATTAATATTATTAATTAGTCTCTTTTTCAGTTAATAAAAGTATTTTTTCCTTCTTGTTTAAAAATAAAATAAAGTTAATTTTTTTGACAGGTAACTCAAAAGTTTTTTATGACAGTTTACTCTAAATTAATTAATTACATCTTTAAATTAATCTAGAAAAGATTTTTGAAATACTCTTTTTCCTTTTTTAAAATAAATTGTCCATGAATCAATCATTACTTCTAGATTTTAAGTCAATTCAAGAAAAATTATTTACTTCTTATCAATTAAAATATATAGATTTTTAAATGTTATTTTTACGAAAGAAATTTATTTAAAATTTCAGTCTTATTATATATAATGCTACTCATCATTGTATATACATTTATTTAAGCTTCTTCTTGTAAGACAAATGTAATACAGGATTGTCATAATCAGGAAGGTATAATCCAGGTATGGTTGTTCACATTGATCAGTTTCTTTCTGGCTACAATTGGTCCAGGAAAATTAGCTGTTTTCTCAGAATAAATTTGTAGTTAACTCCACCAGTGAACTGTAGAGCAGCTGCTTTTTTGCATTCTTACATTCTCATGGTAGTTTTATGTATAATTCTTCCAGCTATCTCTGCAGCTAGTTTTTTTGTGACCATTCTTTGCTACAGTTACCAATAAATTGTAGCTACTTTTACAGAAATATTAGCTAAACTATTTTATCCAACTCTTTTT
Source organism: Epiperipatus broadwayi (assembly GCA_028023455.1). Classification (NCBI taxonomy): domain Eukaryota; kingdom Metazoa; phylum Onychophora; class Udeonychophora; order Euonychophora; family Peripatidae; genus Epiperipatus; species Epiperipatus broadwayi. Next base: position 2,623,356 of record JAQFVV010000063.1, read on the forward strand.
TCAAAAACTGCTACTCAGACTTTACAGCTGGCCAATTTGGCCAGCTACTTATCAAAATATTAAAGCTGGAATGAATTGATATTTTTTATCTGCCCTTTTGTAAAATCATTTGAGATGATAAAAATACCTTTATTGAAAACATATTTTTGTGTCTAATCTTTATCTTAATTTGAATCAATTTTAATATTTTCAAATCACTTTTAATTACAAGTAACTTTTGGAAACGACTTTGAAATTTTATCAAAGGTGTGATCTACATATTTTTACTTTAATCTTTTGAAATTTTTAATCTACAAAGATTTTTAAAAATGTATAATAGAAATGCATATAAGCATTAATTAAAAATAGATATTTTACACAAGTTTTAATTAAGATTTCAAAAATAAACCCTGTTTGTTCTTAAATTTCAAAATCAGAATAATATTATTTATTTAGATCTTTTTAATATATATATAAATTCTGTTTTAAATTCAAAATTATTTAACCCTTTATATATATATATATCTTTTTAATATATATATAAATTCTGTTTTAAATTCAAAATTATTTAACCCTTTATAGGGTTATTATTCTCAGTGAATGTATAAAACATCTACTCAAACTTATGTCTGTGTTTATTTCTAGTTTTTCTTTCAACTTTATATATATTTGTGCACACACACTATATTATTATGGGCCATATAACAGACCTGTTATATTATACTTAAAAATAAAATTATATAGTAAATGTGCATATATGTTAAACATGTGTATTATATAAGGTTTTCTATTATTATGATTTCATGTTTTTACAAAAATGCATTGAATCAAATATAGTAGGTATAAAGGGATTATTATATATGTTTTAAAAACACTAATGATTACTATTATATCTATTCTCATTAAATGAAAATACTGACATAAAATATTGTTGAGTAAAAACTGAAGTGAATATGATCTATTTATTATTGAAATAATTATTATTTTAAATTTTATATCTAATCTGATTTCTGAAGACCCAATATTTGTCAACAACTTTTAAAATACAATTAGCAAATAATCTTGTAACTTAGTGTTTTTCTTTTTTTTATATATAAACAATCGACATTATTCAACACTTTGTAGAATTTACCCAAGTCAAATTATATAAATGAAACTTCAAAAATTATACAAAAGATACTGAAATAAAAAATGTCTGCTTTGATTTTACTATTGTTGTGAAAGTATATAAAAATTTGAAATAGTTTTAGAGACTACTGCAGAGATGTTTATTTGAATTCAAAATTTACTGAGTAGCTTTTAAATTTGTATATTTATGGAAGATCATCATCATCATCACTAATCATTTATAAACAATTATGGTCATATTATTACTAGAAGAGAAAAAAACTAAACATCAAAAGAAGGCTAAACAATGAAAGAAGGGGATTTACAAAATTAATTAAATTTGGAATTATTATGTGTAACTCAAGATTATAAATATGGATACATGAATATGCAATTTGATTGATACAGTTAATGCATAAAGATTGACAATGGCATGAGAGATTCATGTTTATTGGGCTCTATATAAATGATGGAAGATAGTAAGGTAAATGAAAATTGGAATAAAATAAAATAAAATTAAAATAGTTATAAGAGAATTAAATTAGAATATAAAATCCATCATATATCAATGATCTGGATTTATATAATACAAATATAATAATAAAAATGTTAAAATTAGTTCAATTTATTAGAATTTTGCAATAAGTTGAATATTATGAAAATATGTGTGTACTATATAAATATAAAATTTATTTCAATAATTTTCAGAATTTTGTTCCAGAAGTTTGTTTATTGCATCAGTATTTAATATCCATCACGTGCTTATTGCCTATCATGAAAAAACTCTGATTAAAGTAAAATGAAAGAATATATAGCTGCAAAAATGATTTGCTGTTAATTGACTGGAGACTCTTTGATTCCTCTCTGAGGCCTTAAGGAAATCAAGTATGGTAAATTCTTATTATCAAGTTTATCTGTTTTTGTTATGGGAGATGCTATTATTTTGTGCTTATTTATATAGTAAAACAGCATGGATAGCTGCTTGCCAACATGCATCGGTCAATATGGCGAGTTTTTCAGGTTTTGAGTTTAAAATCAAAAAACACCATGGTATTTCTTTATTTCTTCTCTGATGCTGATAGTTTTTAACTGAAATAGTAATTGAGATTTTTGGAAGGCAAGATAAATGTGTTAAATCATTAAGCATCACATGATCACATTTCCTATACTAACACATTAATTGTTGATAAACAGAGCAAAACTCTCCATACAGTATTGCCACCTGTGATAAAAGGAGGTTTCTAGAGGGTTGCATTAGATCCTAAGATCTAGATGCAGTGCTCTCAGATCCAAAGCTCCTCACTGACGAAGGCCACAAGCCAGAAACTAGTCTGGGGATATTGGATGAGTAGGCATTAGATAGGGATTTTATGCACAAGCCTTCTGGCATCCATTGATTATTCTGTTTGGCACAGATAGCAATACTGTATGGAGAGTTTTGCTCTGTTTATCAAGATAAATGTGTCTGTGAATTATCTTTTTTTAATATGGATATTTATAATCATAACAATAAAACTAAACTATCATCCTTATTCCCAAGGGCTATAAAGTCATGACCTCAAGAAGTTGATAACCAAAGGATAAGAATGCTCTGATGACTGCAGACCTAGGTCACCATTCAGTGATGGTCTTTTATTTAGGTAACTACAACTACTGTCACTTTCAAATAAAAGAAGATTGTGTGAATTTGGATGAAAAATTGTTTGATATTAAATGGGATAATTGCACTTTGTGGAATTCAAAAAAAGTGGAAGAGATATTTGAATTAAAAAGTGTACATGTATTTTACTATACAAATATAAATATTGAAGATTTATTACAAATGAAAAGTAAAAGAAAAACATTTTGGAGATTAGTGATATATTGGACAGAATAGCAAGATTGTTATTCAAGTTAATGAGAGACACCAGATAAAAGTAATTCAGAAGTATAACACAATAAGTTCTCTTTGTGATGAAGATGTAAAGAATTTTGATATGGCTGGAAAAAAGCTTTTGTGCAAATAAAATAACGTTTTAAAATTATCATGGGAGACTTTAATACTAGAATTGGTAAATGATTGAAAATGAAAATGCTGTGGAAAAAATTGCTTATGGTGAAAGAAACAAGAGAAGCCCAGAAATAATCATGAATATATCCAAATAAGATACAGCAGACTTGGATTATATTTTGATATCAGAAAATATGTATCTCCAAGATTATAACGTTCCTAAACACATTCAACACAGTCATCAATTATCAAAATGCAAAATGCATGCTAATGCAAAATTAAAAAGGCAACATTGTTATTCTTAATTTTTTAAACACTTCAATGAATTTAAATTACAATTTGCAAATCATTTTGCAATATTACCAGATCTTGATAAAAGTTTAAACTTGATTCACATCAATAAAAAAATAGCATACTTTTTTGAATACTGCAAAAAAAGATAACTGATATAAAAAAGCAGCAATTTACTAGTAAATTTTTTAAAGAGATAGGACAATGTGCAGAGATAAGAATGATTATGAAATTTTTTTTAAAAAAGATCTATTAAGAAAAATGACATATCTAAAAATTTTGTAAAATGGTATGAGAAAGACTTGATAATAATGTAAAAAAAATGTATCTGTAAATTGGCAAGGAAAGCTACACAAAGATAATGAAAGTCTCAAAAGTGTAAGACAATATCTTGGTAACTGGTATATAAATTATTTTAACAAGAAGAAAATATTATTAAAAAAGAAATGACATCATAAAATATGAGAAAGACTTCAGTGAAGAATTATATAGTAGTAAGTCCTGTAGATATTTCAACTTATATATATTTCTTATAACACTTCTTTCATATACACATCAATGCAATCAAATTTTTTTTAACCTTTTTTATTTTCCTTACAGTTTCGACTGTCCAGCAGTCTTCATCAAAGCTCTAATCTTCTTCACTGCTTAAAACTAAGGAAAATAAAGAAGGTTAAAAAAATTTGATTGCATTGATGTGTATATAAAATAAGTGTCATAATATATATATATATATATATATATATATATATATATATATATATATATATATATATATATATATATATATATATATATATATGATTATATGAAGATATGCAAAGAAAGTGAAAGAGAAGAATTTCCTAGCACTTTAAATGAAAAAGTAAGACATGCAACTAAATGTGTAAAGAAGAAAAAACAACTCATGAAAATGATGAAATTATTATTGATATTTTAATAGAAAAATAACAAAAAGTATCAGATGATTGGAAGAATGCATTGATATTTTAAAAAGTTGGTAAAGAAGATATTAGGAATTACAAATCTATCAGTCATCTATAAGTCCTATATAAAATCTTTACCAATATAATTGAAATGTTTTTACCTGAAACTTTGGATTCATATCAACACAAAAAACAAGTGGTATTTAGAAATCAGTTAAGCACAGAACATCACATTCAAGTAGTGAATCAAGTTAAACTAAAATACTAAGGAATATAGATTGAAAATAGTACTTTGGATTGTGGATTATGAAGTGACACTTGAAACTATAAGCATTTCCATGGCAATTAAAGCATTGACTCATCAAAATATAGGCTTACGGTATATTAATATTCTGAAAAATATTTATTAAAACACAATATAAGTGATTAGATTATGTGATGATACAAGAGAGATTAACATTGAGAAGAGTGTATGACAGGATGATTCCACATTTCAAAATATTTACACTAAGTATTTTATGAATTAAAATTAAATATTTAAGGAGTAAAAGCATATGGTGACTATTTAAGTCACCTAAATTTTGCAGAGTGTGTCATAATCTTTGTAAATGATGCTTCAGAACTTCAAGAAATGTTGCAAGAGTTTATCAGATAATAGTAAGAAAATAAGATTAAAGGTAAATTTTAAAAAGTCAACAATAATCCTCAATGGACTTTCTTATAAAAAGAACATAAAGATTGATAATCATGAATTAGAAAAGGTTAACAACTAAAAATACTTTAATCAGAATATTACTACAGAGAAAAACATAATGGATTAAATTAGACATGGAATAAAACTTGTATGAAGTGCTTTTGATAGTAGTAATTTCAGATCTAAAAGAAAATATGCTATTATGTTTGAAAAGAAAAGTTTTTAATAGATATGTTCTTCCAATTTTTACTTATGTTTCTGATATTTGGACACTTAGAAGAAGAGCAAATTAGAGTCTTCAGATCATTCAACAAATTATGGAGAGATATAGATTAGGAGTATTAAGAAGAAATCAAAAACAAATCAATGAAAGAACAAACAGATATTACTAGTGTTATTGAAAAAATAGACAGAAATGAACCTGGATTGGACTTATTGATAAAAGAATTAGTAATAGATGGACAATTGACATTTTAATTTGGTTTCCCAGAGATTAGAAAGACCTAAAAAGAGACCTAATGTGTGAAAGCTAAATGAAATAAGAAATTTGGCTGTTATAATGTGGAAAAGAGTGGCTATAGATTGAAAAAACTGGATTAAACCTGGAGAGACATTCATTCTACAATAGATTATTAGTGGTTGAAAATGACAATAAGTACTTTCAAAAGAAAAGTGCATCAACATATGTTCAGATCAATATTTTTTATGCTAACCAAAAACATTTGGGAGGATAGTTTTATGTGTGTGAGAAACCATAGAGTGCATTAGTCCTAATAAGATTAGCATGCATAAAAATTCCAAATATATGAAAAATATGTTAAATGACTAAAATGTCTAAGCTATGTACATGTATTTTAGCTATACCTATCAATATCCATATTCTATTTCAGGTTTATCTTATTAAAGTCCCAGCAAGTGCTTTAAAATAAATATCAAAATGTTTAGCCCTTTTATGGATTGACATTTTTATTATTTTATCTGGTGACAATATTTGTAAACATACAACAATTTGACTTAAAAATTCAAATCTTTATGTTAGAATTCAATAAAGTGGCTTGATTTTTTTAAAAATATAAGTTTACAAATGAAAAATATCCTAAAAAAATTGTAATTAAATTTTAAAAATAATATAGGGAAAAACAATAAAGTGAAATACACCTATACTTTCCTTAACACAGTCCTTTATGCATAGATTCACAATAGCAAACACTATCTATTTGTATCCACTATTTTGATTTAGAATTGATTATTTACTATAATGATTGTAAAAGAATGTAAAAAAAAATGATGTTTATTTTATAAGATTGATGATGTCATGAAATAGTTATTAATGCTATGATATCTGAAAACAAAATAGAAACTTTCATACTGAAACTGTACAGTACAGATTTTATTCATTATACACAATACAGTACATTATATGAGTACTGTATACAATATTTTTATTACAAAATTAAAATATGGTTAATGAATATACAGTACAGAATTTTATTTAATTTTCATCCAGTATCTTTGCAAGACAATCAATTCATTAATGGTATATCCAAAGTAGAGATTTTCATTGTTAATTATTACAAAGCCTCCCCCCCCCCCCCAAGTGTTTTATCTAATATAATAAACAAAAGCATATTTTAATGACATAAACAACCAAATTACATTAATACCACATTAAATTTTAAAATGTGTATATTGATTTAAGAACTGCATACTATTACTCACTTTTATGGATTCAAGTTTTTATTAACAATACTTTGTTTATGGAAAAAAATAACATTCATCAGATTGTAAATTAGTTATCATAATTATTTTGAAAAAAAACCCAAAAACTTCATAATAATGAACTTTGTATGATCAAAAATTACTAAACCTAAATTAAAGATGACAATCTATTTGCTCAATTTTAAAATATCTCTTAATGTTATTGCACATATATAAAAATTTGGAACTGAAAAAAAAGATGAAAATTTTATTCAGCATAAAACTGTTAAAAAATGTATGCAAAATTGCTTATAAATAAACTGAAAAAAATTCATACCTTTAATATTTATTTAATCATTTGACTGCACTAATTAAAATTTTTTAAGTCATTTCAAAAAACATGTTTACAACACTTAATAAAATGCGACAACTTGTGACAAAATTTTGCAGCTAGTAACCATATTTTATACCATATAAAGTGACCATTATTTATATCTGTATAGTACATAATGTAAAAAAAGCCTTAAATGTTGATTACAATATGCAAACATGGAGTGTATTAGATACATTTTTTTTCATTTTTTACTACAACAAAATATCTTTTTAATTAGTATTAACAATGTGCAGTATGCTAATTTTTTTACTCTTACACTAATGATAAATAATAAGTCTTTATAATCAATTAAATAAGTTGGTACTAGACATTTTTTAAAAAAAAATTCTAGATAATTTCAAATAAGTCATATAATATAGTAATACAAATATGAAAAAAAATAAAACTTTGCTATGGTTTTTTTTGTTTTTAAATGCAATGAGAGACAGATACATGGAAGAACACAAAAAACTGTTAACTGCTAGTTTATTTTCACTTTCTTGTTCATTTTGCTGTACTTTTGGACAGTTAAAAGATGCATTTTTTCTAGCGATTCTATTAACATTTTTAATTAGAATCATGGCTGCAACTAATATGCCTATGAAAAAATCAAGAAAACCTCCGAGCTTAGAAACATTAATAAATATTTTAAGTTTTACTGGAAAGAAAAGAAAATTGTGATATCTATTCTTCTATGGGTTTATTCATGTTTACATTTGAAATACTGTAGATGTATTGAACCTTTCCAAAATCATGAAATCATGGCATCCCATGTAAAAACAATCCAAAAAATATGAACATCCATTCTAAACTTTTTCTCAAGATCATTCAATCATCATCAGGTGCACTCCTCCAAAAAAAAAAACCAATATCATCAAAGAATTTAAAAAATAATAATGAATCATAGAATAAGTAATTTATGATTCAGAAAATTAGATAATTATGATTAATGAATGGATCATTGGAAAGGACAAATTTAAGATGTGTTTTTTACATAGATTTAAGTTGCACTATTATACATATTGTAAGTGCATATTTGCATAATACACATAACACCGTTTCCACAAGCATATAATGTACATTAAAAGTTTTTTAATTACTATATATGTGAGATCATTGTTTGTTAACAGCTTATAATGTAATTTTTAGCTGGAGGAACCAATTAATTTTTTTCCCATAGGAAACCATTATAATGATTTGTTCTTTATGCGATATTCTTGCTTAATGGTTAGTTTTGGGAGACCAACTGTCTTGCTAAATAGGGTAAAGGTGTATATAAATTAAACAATAATTTTTTTCCAATTGAATGATTATTAAAACAGGAAAAAATAAATGAAAATTTTTGTTGATTAAACTTCATTTGATAAATTAAACATAATGAATTAATGTTATCACAAATCTATGAATTTCTACTCTAAAATTTAAAGTTGTATTTTTAATTATTAAAATTTTACAAAAAATCTATATGACTGTCTTTATGAAACTGTTACTCATTGCAGTTTCTTTTTTATTATTGTGATAAATTTCTTTAATTTGTATTTTTAAAAAGAAAAGATATTTGACTGAAACAAACATGTAATTAATTATATATACTTTTTTAAAATAATTATTATAGAAATATTTTTTAAAAAGTAATCGCAAACTTTTAAATAAATTATAGAGAATTTCTTTTTTTTTAAAATTTTTTTATTCAATATCCTTTAAACACTTTTTAGCAAAAACTTTTTGTTGTACATATATGCATATACAATCTTACATTTTGACGATCTTGCAGTCTTCTTCAGATCCACTTTTACAGTAAAAATGGCTCTGAAGAAGACTGCAGGATAGTTGAAATGTAAAATTGAGTATGCATATATGTACAATAAAATATTTTTGCTAAAAAGTGTTTCAAGTCATTTTTACAGTAAAAGTAGCTCTGAAGAAAACTGCAAGACAGTCAAAACATAAGATTGTGTATGCATATATGTACACTAAAAGGTTTTTGCCAAAAAGTGTTTCAAGTCATTTTTACAGTAAAAGTGGCTCTGGAGAAGTCAAAACATAAGATTGTATATGCATATATGTACACTAAAAGATTTTTGCTAAAAAGTGTTTAAGGTATGGCAAATAAATTGCATTTATATAAGATATCACAACAAAATAAAGGAAGTGATGAATTTGGTAACATTTCTGATATTTTTTATTTGCTGCTAACAATGACTGAAGGGGTGTTTACAATTAATGTAACAACTGAAACAATCAGTCTGCAATACGATAGGCAATGTTTGGATCCTTTATAGTTTCATTTGGTTGTAAAATAGGCAAAGTTTGGATCCTTTATAGTTTCCTTTGGTTGTAGATTTGAATTCCAGTTTTTTCTGACAAACTGAATGCAAAACCACAAAATAGTATTTCCAGTAACCACAGGAAAGTGAAGAAAAGTCAAAAACCTGCCAGCACTATTTTCAAATGAAGTCTTCTGTTTGAAGAAGCATAATTTGACTTTTATGAATTGTTAGCATTTCCTAATTTGCAAGAAATAGATCATGAAGATAATTTGGTGAGGAAAACCCTTTTTTTATATCACACATTAATTGAAAAATCTGAAATGATTAATGTTACATGGACTAAAGTAACAGCTACTTTATAGCATAGGCCTTTACTTAGATGCACTCTGTTTTTCATGTTGGCAGTTTTATGTAGAATATTTCACACCTAATTATTATTATTTTTTTTTAAAAATGGAGTGAAAAATACCACCACATAGAGAAAACTTAACAATGAAAAACAGACAATCAGAGATATACCATGAAAATTTTGTGAATTCCACATTGATGACTTTTTATAATTTAAAACATTTTTTTTCTCTCAGAAATATTAAATTATTACATTTTTTAAAACTGAGTAAACAAACTTAGTTATACTAAGCCTACAGTAATTGAGAATACTGGACAGGAGCCCCTAGTATACATATATTGTATTACTTAAACATGATTTATATTTATTTACATCTCTTACTATGCTAGCTTTTGATTAGTCATTTGACATAAATGTAGAGCAGATTTTTTTTTTTACATATCATTTTCACTTTTTTTTTTGCTTCTACTTAAAAATATTTTATTACCAGGACGATCATCGCTTTATGAGATATAAAAGATTGTTATACAAAATAAACAGCACAAAAAGTCTGCTATTATAATTAATGATTACATTAAATAAAATATTCTTTTATGCCTTTCCATCTCTAACTCTTTAAATCTGATTATTAAAACAAATGATCCTATTATATTTTAGATAACATGGCTTCCAGGGAGTTGTCATTATTAACAATCAGAGACCAATTTGTATACAGACCAGTGCAATGTGGACAGATTGGACTTGTGTGTTTCTAATAAATTAAGTTACAGCTGAAGTAAAAAGAATTATGAGTCAAAACTGCAACCTTGCAAAACATAAAATATGACTATAATTAAAACGAATGATTGATGAGAAGACAAAGGAGCATCTTTTAAAAAAAGATATTTTAAATCAATTTTTCTAGCTTTTAAGTAAATTAGGATTCTTTCAAGACCATAAGAAAAAAAATAACAGCTTTTATTAATTATCAACTATTCCCATAAGAAATTCAGAAATAATTGCTCTTTAAGTGTTTGTACTTTATTTTTTTATTTTGCAAACAAAGAACTCTGGGTATGACCTTTGACACTCAACAGTTAAAAGTGATAATGCATTAAGTAGATTGATGCGATGGGCTAAGCAAATGGTTCTTATTAATAACAAAACCAAATTCAAAATAAGTCATGCAATATTTTTTTTTAGCTATTTGTCAAATGAAACTTATTAATGTATAACATTTTATGTCTTAAGTGGTTACATAATTACCAAAATTATCGTCTAATTGATTCTAAATACAGGTAAAATATGTTTAATAAATCTTGCATAAATGCAATAATAAAGAAAACAAATATTGCTAAAATAAATAAATATTACAAATAAATTGATTAAAAATAAACAAATAAACCAAAAAGTTGATGTTTATTGTTAAATTTTTAAATAAAACTATCTACTGTATGTGTATAACAAATATGTATGTGTTTTCAAAATTTATTGTTTTTATAAAATCCCTCCATGAACTTCACCATATAGCAAATAACTACCAGTGTTGAATCTCAGACCACGCTATATCATTATGCATCACAGGAACAACTTGTTCACTTGTTAGGTGAATTAAAGATATCAAAAATCTGGATCTGCATGCCCATGTTTCTATCTTGATATTCTCCCAAGACAGATTTCTGTCTTCTTTTATCTTTTTGTGGAAGTATGAATGATTGTTTTAATGTAGTGATATTTTCAAGTGTTTCAGCTTTTATTAGTCCATTTATCATCAATTCTACAATATTTGAAATATCTATCAGCAGAAAAACTCACATAATTTAATATCACAATGTTATTGTTTGTATCCCCCTATCTATTTGTATTTTTTTAAAATTCATTTATTCTTTTTAGTTTTTAAATCTTGATGTATTTTTGTCTTCTTTTGTTTTTTACTAACCTTTCATTAGACTTTCAATCTTGATATAGTTTTTGTTTTTTGTCTTTTACTAACTTTTCAAACATATATTGATTTTAATGGATGTAAATTTTTCTCTTTAATATTTATTTCTTGTAAAAAATTTCATTTTCTTTTTATTGTGATCTATGCCACGATGTGGTTTGGTTCAATGGTAGAGAGTTCAGGAACTCAATCATAAGATCCACAGATTGATTCCATTTCTGGCAATTCTGGTACCAAAATTTCTGGTGAACTCCCAAGAAATAAAGTCATTTGATTTTTTTTATTGAAAAATATTCATGCTCAAAAAATGTATTGTTAAAATAAAGAGCCCAGTTTTCAAATGAATTAGATCTGTGTAAAAAGGAGCTTACCTGAACACACTAACTAGCTCAATGAGAAGGTCATTGTTTGTTTGTTTGTTTGTTTCTTGTTTGTTGATATTTAATTGTATAGTGTTAATTTAAATATATTTATTTATAAATTTAAAAAAATGGCTTAAATAAAATTGGTTGCAATTGCTTAAGTTAGTATTCCTCATAGTGAAGCAAATTTAGTTTATTATCATGGAGTGCAATTAATATTATGGTTAATACTTTTAATACAATTTATTATTTTAAATTAAAATGTGTAGTATTTTCTATTTTTATTACTTAATTTTATTTATGTGCACATGCAAAATATGTGAAATCTTGACTTCTTTAAAAAACTAATTACATACAAATTAATATGATTTTTTTTTTTTCAAAAACAATCTCTATTCATTAAAAATAGAATATTTAATTCTACTATTTATTTCTACTAGTACACACAAAATATACATATATTCTATGTGATGTTTATTTGTTTCAAGTCTTTAGCTCACCTGGTGAATATGTATGTCTTGTGACATGCACATCCATCACGTATTATCAATCTATAGTCTCAAATCATAACTAAAGAAAATAATTAGAAATCATTTATGTTTATATAATGTTAAATATAATTCATATTTAATAATTAAACAAATTCAAATTTAGAATGAATGCAGAGTGAATGTATGATTTATTTAAGCTAAAATAAAATATTAACTGTATAGTATTGAATAATAATAAACGTTGTAATAATTATAGAAAGACATCCATAATTCACAAGCCAATTTAAAAAATGTGTTACAGGTAACAAAAAATATATAAAAAATAAAGAATAAATTTTGGAAATTTTTTATATTTTATTTTACTTGATTTGCTTTAATATTTTATGAATTTAAGATATAAGTTAACTTTGAATAAGAATTACAAAAGAAAAAATGTGAATCCTTCTTAGTTAATATCCATAAGAATAAATGAAGTACATAACTATAAAATAATAATCATTTTCTAATATGGACAATACTGTGCTAAGCATTGAAGCAGTTGAATGTTTGGATATTGATATGAACATTAGTATTAAATAAAAAGGAATAGCTGGCCATCATCTAGTGATAATGCCCTTGGAGACATACATCATTGTATATCATTGTGGGAATGTTATGGAAATTATCATAAAAAATGGAACTGTAATTAGAAAGTGTTCAAGATATTGACTGGGATAATAAATGCTAGTATAAATAAATGATTTCTGAAAATTCCTCATTAAATTAACTTTTTTATATTATCTTCAGTATTTAAGGAGAGACAAGAAAATCCACCAGTTCATACCTATCTAAAAGTATTTATAATAACTCTTTTTGAAATGGTAGAATGAAGCCAATCAACGAATTCAGCATTATCAAAAGTATCAACAATAAATAATTTTAAAACTGAAGAAATAAGCAGGTCAATTAATTCATGTTTATCTTAAAGTATCTGCAAGAACTTTCTTTTTTTTAAATAGAACAAAGACAAGCAGTCTGAAAATTCAAACTCAGGACATTTATAAGAAGTGAAAGTGATTGGGTAACTATGAACTTTCGTTAACAGATCTTTTATTATTGCTTATTAAAAAGTAAACCTTAATTTATTGTTCAAAGCATTATTTTTCTTTTGATACAGAAACATTAAGGGCTTGTTTATCTATAGTTATTCTCAATATCACATAACATAACACAAATACAGTTTAAATCTTTAAACTTAAATGTTCATTAATTTTTTTATTATATTGTAATATTGAAATGTTTTTTTTTTAATTGTTCTTCAGGTGTTATGATAATGAGCAACCTATAAATATATGCATTTATAATGTTTTTTTTTTTTTTATTTTATCTTGTTGCATATTAAAATTGATATAATGTATTTTATTTTCTTTTACTAAAAGGTTGCACGAATATTTTATATATATATGTAATTTATGTATTAATCTCTAATATAGGGGTATACATTTTAAACATATATGTTAACATTACCGAATGTGTGTGCATGTGTAATTGCTTATACAAACACGTCAAAAGAATAGATTATACCTAGTTAGTTTAAATATAGTAAATTATAAAGCAGGAATCACATTTGAATAGAAGTGAAATAAAACACACAAGTTACATATGAAATTTATTTTTATAATATAATAAGTTAGGAAAGTCTTAGTAAGCATTACATGAAATATTTTTTTAAATGTCATTTTTGGGCCAGCTTATTTTAAAATATCCAAAATGACAAACTTATATATTAAGTTTATTTGGTTGTGCTTATATAAATTTTTTGTATTAGTTTTGTATTGAATTAAGATAATAATAAGCCATTTATCTAATTATTAATTTGATTTTAAAGAAAGAAAGAGTAATAGTATTAATAAAATATAATTATATATCTTAATTGGTTTCGGAGTTCTTATTAAAAATATTGTTGTATTTTTCTTGTCTTAATTCTATTGTCATCATCATCGCTCACAGATATTAAGAATCATCATTCGTAAATATTGAGCAATCACTTGCTAATATTAAGCGCTCGCAAAATGTTAAGTAAACTAGAATGTTGATTTACATTTAGGTATTTAAGGGTTAAACTTGATAATAACCAAGTTTTAATAATTATAGGTGTATAAAGAAAGCTAAAATTATGTTGTGTCCATGAATTATGATCATCCTCATCAAAGATGGATATCGTGTTATTGCTTAAAATGTTTCAAATAATACTATACAAGAGTTATGATTGCCATCATCATCATTAATAAATTATAATCATTAAATCTAATGTTTAGCATAATTAATATATGTAGTAAATAAAGATTTATAGAAAGATGAATATCATGCATAGAGATTCATGATGATCATTCATCATCACTAGTATTATTAAATCCTAGTTTTAACTATCAAAGTATTTTAGTAAATAACTATAAACTTATATAAATGCTAGTAAATATAATATTTAAATCTCAGTTTGAAATAGGATAATTTTTAATAAATGCATATGAGTTTATAAAGATTAATTTATTGTTGTGAGTTTATTAATAAGCTATGGCTAGTATCATCATCACTATTATTATCATTATTATTATGATATCACTATTATTATCATTCATCATTATTATCATCATCATTATCACCTTTATATTCTGATAAATAATCTAGTTAAATGGCCATCAATATTAATAATGGTTTTCACGATGCTTGTTTAGAAGCCATTAATAAGATGATACTTGTCTGTTCATCAATATACATAAAATGAGCTAGCAATGTCTATAAGAGTCTTTGATCTATAATATAAATTTTGGTAATATTGGGATCTTGTAATTTTATCGATATAGATAAAATGTAAGAATGTCATTTTTTCATTAGTCATCCAAGTCATGTGTGATAAAAATGTACCGAATGAGTTTGAACTCAGTACACTCTAAACAGATATTTATCTAGATTTAAAACAATCTAGTGGCGCTCATGGAAAAACACATATACTTAGCTAAACTGAATAAAGAGTGATATAATCCCTTTCCAACTTCATAATATTAACTTTATATAATATATATTTTATAAGTTGTCATTATGTGGTTGGAAAGAAGAATAGGAAGGATTCTTTGTTAAAAGAACCTAGTATGGGAGATAAGCATAATGCACTCCAGGAATCTCAAAGTGGGTAATTTTATTCAGTTGCTATATTTAATATTCTTTTATTTGATGTCAATGGCCAGTATGTTTTATTGTTCAAATGACATCCCCGATATTTAGATATTATTAAATCTTTAATGATGATAGTTTTAATTGTCATTGTTGTTATTTTATATGGAGAAATGAGATAACTTATTTATTTTATTACTAATGTGACAAAATTAATGTTTAGGATAGTTGCAAACGGGCTATAATGTTATATTTAATTAATTATAAATAGACACCCAGATAGAGCATGATATGCATATATTCTTATTTATATGTTAGCATCATCCTTATTTAATTATAAATTGTATTTTGGCTAACACAGTGAATTCATTTCTCATTTAGTTTACTTGGTTACAAATGATGAACCGCTGCAGCATATCATTATCCTGTTTAGTGTTTGGTTATTGAATTATGGCAACTATCATTTCATCACTCATCTATTTATCTATACTGTGACAATGTTTACTTACTGTTACAAATAACACATTAGATTAATATATATGTTAATAATGGATCATTTTCTATCAATTTATTATTATTTCTGTTACAAATGTCTTCTTTCCGTTACAATATATATAAATTACAATGTCATACTTCTCTTTTCATGGGGAGATCACACGGATATTAATTATTCCCATTTGTTGAAAAATGTGAATATTGAATAATTAATGTCAATGTATTATGCGTTGTTATGATTGTGAATTGGGTCAGAATTTTGTTAGAGAATTTAGTTTTAGTAAATCTAAAATTAGATAGGATTTTTACAGCAATAAGATAATAAATAAATATGTTCATAATATATCAATATGTTTATGAAATTTTTTTAAAAAAGATATCCTAAAATAAATAAAAGATATATGCCTCTAAAAATACATATTTTATACTAAATGACAGTAATAAATAATTTCTATTGTTTGCTTTTGTATTTTGAGTACCTTGACTCCATGAGCAAAAAACATATAAAAGTAATCTCCAGAATTATTTAAAGCTTGAAATACATTTTTATATATGTCAGTTATACAAGATGTGTGGGTGAAATGGATTTTGTAGTGTGCAAACATAAAAACTAGTTGGCTAGGTTGTTCACCATTTCCCATTGAACAAGAGTAGCAATTGTCATAAGCAAACACAGGATTAGTTTGTAAAAAATAGTTCAGTTCAGTTGGAAAAATGTTAAGTGCCAGATATATATTTTCAAAATTACATGTCTTACAAGACTAATAATAAAGTACAATCAATTTTTACTATAAAAGTTTTTTGAAAAATGTAAATTACTTACTTGTAATTATATGCTGGACTATTTTTACTGATTAATGCATTTGATAGAATATCCTAGTTGGTTAGAACATCTTTTTAAATTCAATATTTATAGCTGGTCCTAAGCTTGATTTTCCATGTTAGTACTGATTATTATTTAAGCCAACAACTCTGAAAAAAAATTATACTACTTGAAACAGTGTGTTGTATACTAACTTGTGAGCTAACACTAATAATTGAATGTCTTTGAAAAGTGACTTTTTCTAAAGTTATTTAAAAATTCTAAATGATGAAAATAGTCCAGCATATAATTATAAGTAAATACCAGTATCACAAACTATCAGACAAATACCAAGCACTCAGTTCGGACTTGATATTTTATCAAACTTTATACATTATAAAGATACATATCTAAAACTAGCCAAAGTTGAAAATCATTTATTTTTCCTAAGCAAATGTAAATCTGAAGGAGTTATTCTTAATAACTTGCACATTAAACTTTCAAGTCACTCTCAGAAATTTGAAAAAAAAATACTCAGAAATGAAATTATGCTTCATTAAGAAAAATATCAAACTTTGTATGCCATAAATAATTAGAATTTTTACTAATATAATAAATATATAAGGTATTTGAACTCAGACATTTACATGCCCCTCAACTCTCCATGCCATCTCATATTGCTGACCCACCTGATAACACATATGTTGGAAATATAAATAATCACCAATATATGTATTTCATGCTAAAACAGCAATTATCAGTTGGTCCAGATTACCATCTCCACATATATACAATCAGTGCTCAGTTTTATATTAAGATAGCCAATCTTCATACTTTAATGGACAGGCTTCAAACTACTCCAACCCACAAATCTTCACCATCTATTTCATTGAAAATCTGATGATGGAACATTCAAAGCCCACATCAGTGCCAAGATTTACTAATAATAAATTTATTAATGAAGACTTAGCAAAAGATTTTTAATCAGTAAGAAAATCATACTCTAAACTATATGAAATGGTAAAACAATATCAAAAGAAATAATTTGTTAATCTTCATGGGCATATCAATGTTTTTGCACCAAACAACCTAATAGCTTTATAAATTAAATTTTTTAGTTCTAAACATTTAACAGGAATGGAAATTTCCGTCTTGGAAAAGGATTAAACATTGACATCACACACACCTATTGGAGAAATCACTCAACAAATGCCACCAGAAAACCAACTGAAGAATAAAAATGACAGTTGAGATATCAATAATCCAAATGAAACATTATATATGTTGAGAGGGAAACTATTAAACTTCTCAAATTAGATAAATCTATATTTATTTTCTTTATTTTTTTTTAAGTATCATAGCATTGGCCGGGATGTGAACCCGGGCAACTGCCTGCAAGTGCAAGGCAGTCAACTGACCTCTCGACCACCAATGCAAGACATTTATTTTCTTTATTGGCAATGGAAATGCTACTGTTGCCATGTATACTAATGAATATAATAATACTTCCAAAAAATTCTTCCCAGCAGGCCAAAACAAAAATTTGTCAAAAAATTCTATGGTGGCAATAGAAGCTACATTAGTATATTATTATAAATCAGAAGATAATCAATATACAAATTGTTCCAGCCTATTTAAAATGTGTAAAACATAAATTTTTTTTGTCTGTTAAAATTATTTAAAACACACTATTTTTCATAAATAAAATTATTTTGAGATTAA
This sequence comes from Epiperipatus broadwayi, assembly GCA_028023455.1. NCBI lineage: Eukaryota > Metazoa > Onychophora > Udeonychophora > Euonychophora > Peripatidae > Epiperipatus > Epiperipatus broadwayi. The sequence goes on from JAQFVV010000063.1 coordinate 2,641,976, forward strand.
AATGAAACTATAACGTTAACTAGAAAGCATCACATGATCACTATCTCATACTAGCACATAATTGTTATTAAACAATTCAAAACAAAGCAAAACTCTCCATACAGTAGTGCCATCTTGTGCCTACAAGAGCAATCAATGGATGCCAGAAGGCTTGTGCATAAAATCCCTGTTTGGTGCCTACTCATCCAATATCCCCAGACTAGTTTCTGGTTTGTGGCCTTCATCAGTAGGAGCCTTGGATCTGAGAGCACTGCACTTCTGGCATCCATTGATTGCTCTTGTTGGGACAAGATGGTACTATTGTATGGAGAGTTTTGCTTTGTTTTGAATTGTTTATTAACTAGAAACCATTGCAAATTCTTCATTCATCCAGAAAATATTAGACTAACATCATATTTTTAACAATTAGTGCTAGAAATTCACCATGTCAACTCTTATCAAGATTTTTTCTTATGGTGTGTAGTCCTTTGAAAATATAAGATATAATTCTATTCAGAGACTCTAAGCACTTTGTGGAATTAAGTCAAAAACATGAAAATTTGAAAGACACTGGTATATTGGCAAGCTTTGCTGAGAAAAGCTTATTTACAAATGTATTCTGTGATAATAAAGACAATGGTTTAGAAATTGGAACTTACTATTGACAGTATAAAGTCTTTAACATTCTGAATAACAATAACATACTTTCAATATGTTACCAGATTTTTCCAACAACAATAAAAAGATGATTATGAGTTTACCATAGTCATCCTCTATCAACATTTACATGAAAGAAATTGAAACCACTACCATAAATACTACCCCACTTACTATATGGCCTTGCTCTATTGACGATACATTTGTAATATAGTCACATCATGAACTATTGCTACAAAATTCTACAAACATATCAATAATATATCTCCTTCAATTAAATTTACAAGATATTTACAAAGAAAAGTGAAAACTATATAAAAATATTTACAAAGACATTAATTTTAAAAGATTAATATCATAAGAATGATAAATTGGAACAGTGTGGTAGATAAAGATTTTTTTAAAAATTTAATAATATAAAAAAACTAAGCTTAAATAAAATTAGGAAGAGTGATATATATTATGGTAGGTAATATAAAGACATTGAGAAAGATCAAATCTAATAATAAAATTACTTTTAGAAGCAGAAAGAATTTGGCAATTTCAGAAAGTCAATAAAAAGATAAATGTTAACTTTAAGTTCAAAGCTGATAGAATGATGAAATCTTTTTCAGCATTGACAAAAGCTATATTATATTAACCATATTTTTATTTTTGATCAATATATTCTCATTAATCTGCCCCATACAAATTAAATGGGCTAAATTCAAATAATAACTTAATGGCCATTTAATGACACATAAAGGAAAAGCAAGCCATGTTGGTTAGAGATTGATTATATAAAAATAATCATAGGTTTAATTACAAATTTTACATATCTGAAAACAGTTTCTAAGTTTCACCTGGATTTTCTTCAGACCAAACACTTGATGGATAGAAATGCTAAATACAAAACCACAAGACTCTTTACAATAGGACAATTATCATGATATTACTTGTAAAAATAGTAAAAAAAATTAAAAAGTAACAAATTACAGATTGAATAAATTGCCAATGTTGAAGGAAATCTAATAAATGAAAAGATGATAAATATGATTCACTTAAACATCATAAAAAGGCAATTTTAGATTTTGTATACAATTTGAAGTTGCATAAGAAAAAAAATTATAGAATTATTACAAAATCCCAATTTAAATAAAATATATTACTTGTAGCAAAATAATTAAAACATTTTCCTGCTATACTCATAACCTGACTTCAAATCCAGGCCAGATACAGCAAATCTTTTCAAGTTTTAATCAGGCGTAGAGTTTTCTTTCAGAAATCTGGATTATAGCTTATCAAATATTAGTTGATAAGGGGGCATTTTCGATAGTCTTAGCTATATCAATAATCTGGGCTCAAATCTAGACCAGGTATAAAAAAACTATCTTTGTCTGATTATTGCAAATATTGATGCCATATTTTGTACTTTTCTTTAATGACTATGAAAAAGTTTTGTGCATTGATATGGTTTATTCAGGGTTTGATTTACCTAATGTATTTACAATTAATACTATGTGAAAGGCCCATCTGATTAGCCCATCTACTTAATTTGCAATTTTGGTTCAAACCAAGGGGAACTTTTTAAATACTTTTAGGCAATTGAAGATTTTCGAAGAAAGCTAGCCAGCTAAGAAAGGTACACAATTATTGTTTGGTATATGGATATTAATCTACTCTTACTTCAAGGATAAATATTGGAGGAAACTTTACTAAAAGCCAAAATAATGGATGGTTAATTAGTATAATGAATATCTTTTCTTTCACTGCTCCTTTTTGAAGGAATTGTGGGGGAAGAGGGTTGACTTACAGTAAACAATATTATTTTAATTCTTTTGTTTATAATGCTAAACTAATTATATATAAAACAGGTTTTTTTTACATGTTACCTAACATATTAATTAATATATATATCTTATTATTTATTTATTATATTTTCTTTCATTTGTAAAATCTATTTTTAAAAGTGTTATAAATGGAGACATTTACTGTGTGATAAATTAGATTTTTTTTCTTGTCATAGTTATATTAGAAAATTAACAAAGAAGCTTACTGGAAGCAATAAACTGATACGTATTTTTTTATGATTTAAATTAATATTTAATTAATTCATTTCTTTTATTTTGATTGTATTTTTTAAACACATTAATAATTTAAATTTCAATGAAAAATATATAAACTTGAAATTAACACAAATTAGCAATAACTGATAAAGAATCCATTATTTTTTTTTAAATAAAAAATTTTTGTAGGATAACTTTTTAAAACAATTTTTTGCAAGTATTATTTTATAAAAACAGAAACTAATGACTCTTTTAATTCGGAAGAGAAAAGAATTTGTAGTGATTATAAATAATTTATTTTATCAAAACATGCGCTAAAGATGATTTCTTAATGCTGTAATTAGTTTATAAAAGTAATTAATAGAGGGCACATAGCAGCAATATCTATTTTTTTAAAGATTTACGAGAATGAAATTGAAAATAGTCATTAAGAGAAGACAAAAAAAATAATTTAATTATTGCTTTCATCAAATTCATCATGAAATTTTAAAACTGAATTCTTTTTTTTTTTGCCTACTAAATCTACATGATCATATTATAATTTAAAATTGTTATAAACATGGGAGAAAAAAACTGATAAATTTAAGTAGGCACTTATAATGTGTAGTGTAAATATATGAAAGTTATATTACAACCTTTTTTAAGATTAGACAGTATTCTCGTTACACATATTTATATGTTTAATTTTTTTAGTCTTACAAAAACTGTACAAACGTAAGGAATTTTACAAATGTAAGAATTAGAGTGCTTATAATTTAAGTTTAAATAATAAATTGCATAGCATTATACTTTGGTATTATTCCTGCTATGATGTATTACTCTGGTGACATTTCCATCCTGTAAAATTTATTTAAAGTTTCCATTTATGTCATCATGGCAGCCAAGTATCCTGACATGACTTATTAATATCAAATAAACTGATCTTTTCCTTTCCATTTTAGAAGATATTAAGCACCCATGATAGTGATTCCCCCCTTCCCTGCCACAATATAATACATCTCTAGCATCATTTCAATGTAATATGGTTTTATATTTAAAAGTACATTTACTTTATATATCTGTGTTTTGTTTTTTGCTAAAACTTTGTGATTTTTTTTTAAAATATTTAAAATATAACTTAAACTTGCATGAAATATATCATATTATTCTTAATTTTTTTATTTTATTTAAAAATACAGCAGTATATGTTATTATATTGATATTTTTTTTGCTAAACTTTATATACACTGACAGTTAAACATTGTTATATTTTGGGGTTTTTTAAAAAATATATATATTTAAAATATTAATATTTAACACAGCATTACGCTGTTGCACATGCGCTTTGAAGATTTTAACTATAAATGAATGAATACTAACACTCAACCATATGATAAAGTCTTTGGAAAAGATAGACATGTGCTTTGAAGATTTTAACTATAAATGAATGAATACTAGCACTCAACCACATGATAAAGTCTTTGGAAAAGATAGAATGGCCATTCTATCTTTTCCAAAGACTTTATCATGTGGTTGAGAGTTAGTATTTATTCATTTATAGTTAAAATCTTTAAAGCGCATGTGCAACAGCATAATGCTGTGTTAAATATTACAGTTTACAAACACCGCACTATAAAAAATGATTTATTTACATACATTTAAAATATTAGTAAACTTACAGTTAGCCATTTTTAGATAAAAGTACAACTTCATTTTACAGTTTATTCGGGGGGGGGGGGGGTAATCTAAAACTTTGTTACAACTCGCCATTTAAAAAATGTTTCAGGGTTCTTTTTCATATTTCTCCCTTTTTCCATAATGAATATATCTCTCCATCATTGGAAAGTACTTTTTTTAGATTTGCAGTTTGCTATTATAAGTGGAATAGGGTGGTGAAATGCATCTAGTATGCTTGAAGGAGGAAGGATGGCTTTGATGACACATGACACATAGTGTCATACTAAAAAGACACAACTCACAAGTACTTGTTTTATTTAGTATCATAATATCTTTTTTTCTTTTTCTATAATGAATATAAGTTTCCATTATTTTTTTTAGATTTGAACTTTTATATTACATGTACTATGACATAATACTTTTAGTGACATATTATTCTAAGTTTGCAATATGTTTAAAAAAACACTTCCATGGGATCTGCAGATAAATATTATCATTTAAGTTTGTCCTCACATTCCTTGGAGGCATTATTTTAAACATATTGCAAATTTAGAGTAATACGTTATCAGAGTAATATGTCATAGCAGGAGTAATACCAAAGTTCTCATAAAATTTGTTTTAAATACTAATTTTAAAAAAACTTTACTTCCTATTAAAAAGAAGATATATTTTAGGTTTTAAAAGGAGGAATACTATGGTTAATTGTTCTTGAGATCACGTGATGTCTGAGTGCCTCTAGTAGCATATTGAGAATTGATTGAACTGATTTTTTTTCCACTGCTCAATTACGAATTTAATTGGGAAATTTAAATTCTGAATGAAAGGTTTTTTGTCAGGGTGCAAGATGTTCAAGGAATCAGGCAATATGGTTTGGGGACAACAGATGCATAGGAACATAAAAATAAATTATTTTATTATTTTATCTTAGCACCTTGTTCAAATGAGTCCATTGTTTGATAATTTGTCAGCAGTGATAATATATAATTATTAAAAAAATGATTTATCATTTAATTATTGATCAACATTATGATATTAAGAATATTTTTATATGATAAGAACTTAACTGTGTAACTCAATTTGCTCTCTGATGAATGCCACAAGCTAGAAACTAATCTGGGGATATTGACTGAGTAGACATTAAATAGGGATTTTATGCACAGACCTTTTTGCATCTGGCTTGCACTGGATAGCACTAGAGTATGGAGAGTTTTGTTTCTATTTATCTCAAGTTATTTCATGAGAAGAAAATTAATTTTCTTACAAAATGTATGCTGCTATAAATTGTGAAATTGTTTGGTTTTTGTTAATCACATTTAAATGTATGATTTCCAAATTTAACAATAGCATTATGAATTCATCTAACATTGTCATTATATAAATATAAATTAATTAAAAAATGATTTACATTCAACATACCCCTAGAATGACTTAGAAATTTGGCTAATATAAGAAAGTAAATATATATAAGTATACATTTGGTTGGAGTCACAATCTAGCAATATGATTATTGTATAAAACAGAGAAACATTAAAATAATATAAAATACTATTGCCAAGCACTTTCATCTTATTTGAGTCCTTATCAAGGATGTTAAAAATTGTTATACTCTACTAAGCAATAAACTCAAACATTTTATTATATCGGCCAGGAATAACTAATTGAAAAACTGTTCAACTTTGCATTAATAATGCCAGAAGAATTTTTTATAGCATATGACTTCTCAATCTTATATTTTTTATCATATGTTTCATACATTAGCACACTAAACTATCATGGTCAACATACATGGCCCATAATACTTTGACAAATATAGAAAGCTGACTAAACTGTATCATCCACTATTGCCTTCTTATATGTGTATTTGTGTTGTTGAATATAATACTTAATATTTGTCTTAGTTTTACCAATATATATTGCATTACAACTTGGTTGTTAGCATTCAATAGAATACACAATTCTTCTTTTATCCTCTTTGCTAATTAACACTGTAGAATTGTTTATTATCCTATTAAGGTTAGTGAAACTAAGACAAATATTAAGTATCAGATTCAACAATATGAATATACTTATAAGAATGCAATGGAGGATGGTACAGTTTATGCAGCTTTTTACATTCATCAAAGTATTATAGGGCATGTATGTTGTCCATGAGAGTTTAGTGTGTTAATGTATGAAACAAATGATAAAAAATGTAAGATAAAGAAGTCATATGCTATAACATGTTATTCTGATGCTATTAATGCAAAGTTAAACAGTTTTTCAATTAGTTGTTTCTGGTTGATAATGTTCAAGTTTATCACTTAGTAGAGTATAACAATATTTATACAGCCTTGATAAGGACTGAAATGCATTGAAAGCACTTGACAATAGTACTTTATTTTATTTTAATTTTTCTCTGTTTTAAGGAATAGTCATATTGTTAGACTGTGATCTATATTTTATAATAATGAAAGTAATACAGAGGGCATACCAATCACTCAAACAATATTATTACATACCACACTTATCAATTAAGAGCTTTTTTGTGCTATTGGTACGCTCTCTGTATTACATTTTTGTAAATACAAGCTTATAAAAATAATGTCACATTATATATGACTTGCTTTTTTGATTAATAATGGAAGTATTGGATTTATTATTTGGATAAAGTATAGTATCAACTTATCCTTTTGATGCATTGATAAAATTATAAAAAAACAAACCCACCTTTTTTTTACTTTCTCATTGCTTAATTTTAATTGCCCAGAAATCTTTCTCAGAGCTGAATAATAAAGAGAAACTCTGAGAAAGGTTCTTGGGAAATCAAAACTGTCAGATAAATTAATTTTAATAAAATAATCATTAAAAAAGTAAAAAGAAAAGATTATTTGTTAGATTTTGATGGTATGGTGAAATAATTTTTATTTATTAAAGCAAAAAGAATATAAACACTGGAATTGTATAATATCTACATATGTTTAATTTTCCTTTTAGAAATTTGCATCTTTATCAAAATTATTCAGAGGGTATGGCATAAAATCTCCCTCCCCTTCAGAAGTGGAAAGTCCCAGAACAGCCTTAATGAATATACCATTCTACTGCCACAATGTATAGAAGCTTGATCTTAATTAAAATAGTGTATAGAACTTAGAAGGTACAAATACAGTATTTGTTTGTTGACAAAACTAGTACGTTTAATTTATAGAAATAAATTTCAATGACAATTTTGGTTTCAGTTCATATTAAAAATGTGCAATAATAAGCATCATAGAATTTTCTTAGCTACACTTAATTATATTGGTTCTGTTTCTTTATTCAGTAAACAAATTGCAAGCATTGAATAACTCAATTTACATCAGATGTAGAAACAGATATAAATAGATAAGTATAGAGAAAATAATTATAAAGTAGTGATTGATTATTGTTGATATAAGTGGTGACTGTAATGAAATTGTTGATGTGTAGAGTAAGAATGAAGCATTGTTCAAAATGATGTAGAGAAAGATGGAATGGGAATTGATAATCTGAATAGAGCATATGATATATTTATATGGTTGTGACAAATTGCCATTAGGAGAAGGTAGGAAAAATACTGAAATATGAAAATGTCAAGAATGTTAGTTTTCAATGCTACATATGTTTTAGCTTGAGTATTTTATTTTAAATTATAAAAAAATATTTACTAAAGGTAGATATTTAATACTTTTAAAGATTATTTTATTAGTCGCTATTTTATTTTCACTTCTAACAACATCAATTTATCTTTATATTGTTAGCAGAGCTTAATAAAATTAAAATTTAATTTATTACATTTTAAAATTACAGTGTTTATCTGTGAAAGCAGGTAAATACACTTTTATAACAAGTAAGCATCAAATCTTTTTCTATGGAACTCACAATTTAGAATTAGTGCATTATATTCAAATTATTAAGATTTGTACAAGATTTTCCTCTTTTATATCAACAAATCTTATTTTTATCCTTAAATGCTTAACTTGGCTTATTTATAATCATTTAAATGTGTAGCCACTAATACTTTTTAAATGTTTAATTAAATTTATCTGCCTTGTTGTGTTTCTTTAATTTGACTATGATTTTTTTTATGTAAGATATGTAATTATTGTATGAATTAACTAATATAATACCTCTATTCAAACTATGCTGGCATCATAAAATAGATTTCAATATATATATATATACACATTACAATGCAATAGTTTTATTGGAATTTCTGGGCTCAATTAAAAGATAATCTAACACACACACACACACACACACATATATATATATATATATATTGTAATGGGATGGAGTAAATAAGGTGAACCTGGGGTGATAGAAATTCATCATTACTCCCAAGTCAACAATATTTCAAATATCAATAGTTTACAAAGTATATATAAGTAAGATATATTTAAAGGGAGCATGAGATCATGAAATCTCAGAGAGATCATTGAGAGATCAGCCAGCTAACTCAAAAGAGCAGCTAAAACATAATTATCCACCAGCATTATAAATAAAAGTAATTATCAGTATAAGTAAGACTCAAAATACCATTCATCATCATGAATGATCCACAATGAAATATAATAAAATCTGTACAATAAATCAACAGTCAACCTTGTAACTGGATTGGAAATGGGCCTTCTGTAGACCAGGCTAACTAGTGAGCATTTGCCAGCTTGGGCAATTATTTAAACATAACATAGATGCACCATTTAAGTGCTCATCCATTGGAATACATAAGAATCAAACAATAATTCTGGGACATTAAAAGATGCTGATCATCATCAATGCTAAGGCCACTTGTACTGGCCAACTATAAACATAACTCCTAATAAGGGTAAAGTCAGATAAAAGATAATAGTGCATGGGCTTTAAAGAGTATTCTCTTTTACACTAACCAGGATAATGATTGATCATCTCTGGATGCCCCCAAAGCACTAATTATACATCCCCATTTATATATTCATCCCAGGCATGAATCTAGCTCAGAGAACATAAGCTTTATTACTGTATGTAACCAAGAGATGATGGAAACAATTTTTAACAATAAAATTCAAGTTTATTAATAACAAAAAAAAAGATAATTAAGGTCTGATTTTGAATAATATGCAATATAAAAAAATTAGCATATTTGTGACTTACAAAATTATTATACAAAATTCAAATTATTTCATTAATTTATGTAATTATTATTCAAAATTCAAATTATTACATTGATTTACAAACTTACAATTTACAATTCAAGTTATTACTATGGTTTACATATATATGCACCCAGAAGCGCGATTTATAATATACAATTAATGTATTTACCACAATAAAATTATTACAGATTATTCTCACAATTTAATTTCCTTTGCTGAATATAGTCTTTTTCTTTAAAACAAGAACTACCAAATTTTTGACAGTTAATTGATTTAAAATGTCTTTCTTTTCCTAGTCTAAAAGATTTTTGGAAATCTTTTTCTTGATTATTAATTATAACGTTGTTTGTACTTTTTTTTTCTAAATTATAAATATAAATTTAAACAGTTTTTTATTTTTTAATAAACGATTTTAAACTAATATCGTTTTATATATTTCTATCAGTTATAAAATGTCATTTTACTAAGGAAATTGTTTAAAACTTTCTTCTCATATATAATGCTACTCACCACTACTATATATACATTTATACATGTTTCTCTGCCTTTATCTGACACAGCATCTATGTAATTAGTTCATCAGATGACTGGATTCCCTGGGCAAGCTGGAAGATTTTTCTTGGTGAGTTTTGTTTTAGTGATCATCATCATCAGAAAAAATATCCATGTAAAATTTTGGTCTCCTTCTATATAGGATTATTCCAGGCAAGCAGCTGTCTTGGTTTGATAGATTTCAGACAAACAACTGTCCTCTCCACATTTAAGGCTATGAATTTCAGCACAACGAAGTGGGTCATTTTCTCCATGTGAATTCAAACTCCTGCAAGGAAAACAGTAGCAGTTCCTGAATCTACTGTCCTGCATCAGCTACATCAGTTCATGGTAGCTATTCTGCCAATTCTATGGTCAGTTAAAACCAACTGCTGCAAACTTCATCAAGTTGCAACAAAATATTGTAACCAACTTTTCAGCTGACCAGTTCTTACAAAAATTATTATCCAGACTGCTCTCTTCAAAAATCATTATCCAGACTTTGCAGTTGGTCTAGTTGGCCATGGCTTAAAATATTAAAAACTCTTCTGACCAACTCCTACAAAACTGCAAGCAGAACTGTTCTTTTCAAAATCACTATCCAGACTGACTGATATTTTTTATCAATCTTTTTATAAAATCGGGAGGTGATAGCAACACCTTGGTTGGAAACAGAGTTTTTATTTTTATCTCTGTAATCCCTTTGAAAACATACATGTTTTAATTAATTAAACAAAATTTCTAAAACAAGTATTGTGCTTTCACAATCAGAATAATAATAATAATAATAATAATAATAATAATAATAATAATAATAATAATAATAATAATAATAATAATAATAATAATAATAATACAATATATATATATATTTATTCAGACCTTTTAAAAGTTTAATTTATAAAACAATATTTTAAATTGGAGTTATTATTTATTATTTAATTTATTTTTTTATTTCAATGAATGTAGAAAATATCTATAATTTTTGTCTGTGTTTATTTCTACTTTTCCTTTACTCTCTATATATATGCACACACATTACAATGTGTGCTATGTAACCCAACTGGTTTTACTGTTACATATATATATATATATATATATATATATATATATTGTAACAGGATGGGGAATCAATATGATCATCCTTGGGCTAAAAATGGGGTGATGGAAAAATATTTCAAGTAATGAAATTTAATATAAATTTAAAACACATTTATTAAAGTAATGCTTGATATCAAAAAATATATAAGTAATGTTATAGCATGGGCAACCTGAAAAGATCACTGAGAGATCAGCCCAGTTAACTCCTTATAATAACTATGCATCACCAGCATTATCAATAAGTAAAAGTAAGTTTAAGTAATACTCAAAAGAAATAACTACACATCATCATGAATGATCAACAATAAAAGTAAATGAACAGTCAATCTGATGATTGGATTTAAAATAGGTTAGGCCAACTATTTAGCCTTTGCCAGCTTGGGAAAATTATTTAAACATTAATTTGGATTCACAAACTTTAAGTGCTAATCATAAGAATATATAACCATAAAAACAATAATGATGATATATTAAAACATGCTGATCATCATCAATGCTTTGGCCACTTAGTACAACTAAAGTATTTGCCATTATAAACTTAAATTCTAATAAATATTAAATTAAATAAAATGTAGTGTATGAGCCTTAAAGTATTCTATTTGCACCAACTATGATGATGATGATGATGATGATAGTGATGATTTATGGGAATATTATCATCATCACTGGATGGCCCTGCACTAATAGTCACCCCCTTTCATATATCAAACTATTATGCACAAATATAGCTCAGGAAACATAAGATCTCTAACTGTTACTATGATCAAGAGATGATGCAACATATAATATTCTAAAAAACTTAAAATCAAGTTCACTGGAATAATTTTAACAATTGAATACAAGTTTATAAATAACAATTAAAAAAATAAAGTTAAGGTCTCTAGAATAAGGCTATACACAAAAATTAACCCTTCTGATTTTGATTAATATACAATAAAATAAAAAAACCACATTGTGATTTACAATCCCTCCTAAAGGGTTTATATAAAATGCATATATATATATCTGCACAGACATGAGTTATAATTTTAAAATGAATATATTTTGATTGACATTTTATAAAATTTTAAAAATTATTAAATTTTACATGTGTTTACTTGACACTCATTGATATATATATATATATATTGTAACATTTTTCTTATTACTAGGCCTCTATACACCTCAAATTTATATTTGAGCGTGAGTTGATCAAGCTGTATCAAAAGAAAAAAGAAAGTTGTATTTCTATTCTCAACACAGCTATTTTTCCTGATCAACTTCAGCCTAGAACTATTACCGAGTACTATCGTGAGCAGAACCAGTTTTTAATTTCTACTTGAGGGTGCCAGAGTCGTTAGACCCACTGAGACTGCATCAAACATATGGTAACTCGTAAACTAAACAGAAAAAATGCTTTTAAACAAATCGGTATTACCTCCTACCGTAACGAGAATTAATAGTTTTAAGATTATTGGTCTTAGATTTTAAGAATCGGTAATTTTACGGTAAACTAGAATTATCTTTTTTTTGAGATTATTATTGCTGGGCTTATTCAAACATATTGGCAAGGTAAATTACTTTTAAATCTTATTAAACTAATAATAACTTTAATACTAAAAAGAATAATAACCATTATTAATAACGCACAATGAAAAAGGTTGATAAAAGTATAATCTCTTTTATTCTAACAAAGTAAAATATTTATAAGTTAAATTACGAATTAACTAAACTGGAAAGTACACACATGCTAATCCAGATAATGAATCGATTAACAAAAACAGTTAGATTAAATAATGAACGCAATTTAATAATGTTCCAAGATCTTGTATAAAATTCTTTATAAGAAAGTCCCTTGAATACGAAAAGTCTATATCAGGATGGTATAAAACTATTAATTCTCGTTACGGTAGGAGGTAATACCGATTTGTTTAAAAGCATTTTTTCTGTTTAGTTTACGAGTTACCATATGTTTGACGCAGTCTCAGTGGGTCTAACGACTCTGGCGCCCTCAAGTAGAAATTAAAAACTGGTTCTGCTCACGATAGTACTCGGTAATAGTTCTAGGCCGAAGTTGATCAGGAAAAATAGCTGTGTTGAGAATAGAAATACAACTTTCTTTTTTCTTTTGATACAGCTTGATCAACTCATGCTCAAATATAAATTTGAGGCATATAGAGGCCTAGTAATAAGAAAAACGTTACAATATATATGCACACAGACATGTGGCATAATAATTTTTGAACATACTTTAATTGTCATTTAATAAAATATGTGATTAAAATTCACATATAAGTATCCAAAGGTATTTGCACATATATGTGCAATACAATTGATGAATATATTTCAATCATCATACAAAATTCAATAAATGATTAAAAATTTAAGTTATCATATTTCAACTTATCAAAATAATAAAATTATCAATATATTTTCACAACTAATTCTTTGTTGAAAGTATATAAAAATTATTTGTTATTTTAACCTTTTCTTTGATAATTAATTTTATTGGCTGAGTGAGATATAAATCTAAACTGTTAATTGGTCATTTCACAAACTCAGTCGTAAAAATATATTCATCTTTTAATATTATATTCTCTTTAGTTTTCTTTGAAAAAAGTATATTAATAATTTGTCAGGTTATGAATGTGAACAAATGTTTTTTCAAAAATAAATTTTTATTTATAATTATAAAAATATTTGATAGTGGAAAATCTAAAATGAATGTTAGTAACCAACTAAAAAGTGTTACTGATGTCAGTGATTTCTTTCTCAATTTTATGTTTCAGAAAACTAAATAATTTTTACTAAAATCTTAAATATTTTTAGTAAAATCTTAAATATTTTCTAAAATAATTTTATTTTTACCATATTTTATCAAAATAATTTATAATATGTCAAAAAATACTTTTAAATGGTCTAAAACTTTCGTTTATCACTTTCAAAATGAAACAAAAGAAATCGTAGCAGTGAAAATTATTGACAAGCAGTTTTTTTGTCCTCAATAGTTGAGAGCCAATCGATGCTTAGAATGGACTGCCTCCACCTTTTTTTAGACCTTTAATGTCAGTTTTATTGATTTTTTACTTCTAAAATAATTCAAGAAAGGGTAGCATCTTACGGAACTTTTTATAACCTTTCAAATGATGGTAAAATCTTTACCGTAGTATTAAAAATGATGGAATTTGAGTGACTTGAAGCCAGCTCCATTTTTGATCAGAGAACTCCATTACTCCATTTTTGATCAGAGAACTCCATTAAAAGGTTAATATTATAATATTAAAGTGTGCTATCACACTTCCAACATAAAGCTGTAACAACAAATAGAAAACTAAATTAAATGGCTGAGCGCTTTCAAGAAGATGTACTTCTCATATTCATAGCCACTTATGATTCTTTCTTTGAAATTATTATATAAATAAATACCATATGCAAATTCTATGCAAGACCATCATTTAGTTTTCTATTTGTTGTTACAGCTTTACATTGGAAGTGTGATAGCATGATTTAATATTATCATATTGAAGACAAATATAAAGTATAAATCTACAGGTTATTACTTAAAAGGTTAATAGTAAGTTTTTTTTTATTGATTAGTTTTTTTTAAAAAAAGTACTATCAACTTTTTTCGAGACTTGAAAATTAATTAGATAAGCATTCTTTATTCTTTCTATAAATTGTCTATGAATCGATCATTACTTTTAGATTTTAATTCAATCCAAGCAAAATTATTTACTTGTTATCTTTTAAAATATACAAATTTTTTAAATGTCATTTGTACTAAGAAAATTATTTAAAATATTAGTCTCAATATACATATCACTATCACAGGTTGCATTTAACTAATCACAACATCTTTAAATTTAAAATACAGATTTGATTTTTTTTCAATACCATTCTATATATTTTTAAATTATTTGAAACAATTCACCAGTTGTTCTTTATATAAATGTGATGCTATACATTTATTTTTACTTCTTTGCATATAGACACAGCAGCATACCTATTCCAATTCTTCATCAACTTATGGGGGCCAGTCTGGGATTGTCTCATCAGGAAAGGTATAGTTCACATATTGTCATCATCAGAAAAGGTATAATCAATTAATTGTCACAATTTACTTGGTTCCACTTAGACTTCAGTCCAGTGAGTTGTAGAGAACAAAGAAGTTGGGTATACCTTCTAGATGCATCTAAATTTCAGCATAGTGAACTAATAGACCACTAATGAATCTACTGTCTTGGATTCAGAAATATCTGATTCATGGTAGCTGTCTGTATAGCTCTGAAAACCAACTAACTCTGCCAACTCTTACAAAAAACTATAACAAAAATTAGCCAAATTCCTCTCAAAAACAATAAATCACTACTGTTTTTATATCAGCCCTTTTTTAAATCTTAGGATGACAAAAATACATTAATTAAAAACTTGTTCTTATCTTTCTTGATTGGAAAAAGTTAATGATTTCAATTCCTTTTAATTAAAGGCTACTTTTGGAATTTTATCACAAGTATGATCGACAAAAAGTTTTAAAAATAAATAATAGAAATGTTTACAATTATCAGTTCTAATTTATCATAAAATATGTTTGTTTTTAATTTCAAAATCAGAATACAATATTAATATTTATTTAAAGTTTTTTAAATGTTTACTTTATAATAAAATTTTATTCTAAATTCAAAATTATTTAATCCTTTATTGTGATTTTATTCCAGGAAAATGTAGAAAATATTTACAAAATTTTTGTCTGTGTTTATTTCTACTTTTCCTTTTAACTTTATATATATATATATATATATATATGTTCAAAAGATGGCGCTATACCAAAACCGCCGAACAAGTGTAAGATTTGTTTTACATAAACGAAAAAAGAGTCAGAAATTAACTACCTCTTTCATTTGCTCACCCCCAGATCAGCTGATTTCAAGCTGGTTTGCTCTCCTCAGTGGGGGATAGAGTATAGAAACTAGATCTAAAACACTGACTCTCAAGTGTTTATGCAAAACGTTTCTATCAGATTGCAAGCGTGAATTTTTCAGACCGGTAAAGTCTTCAAACTCAGCCTAGCAAGCCAGATATTTATATGGGTCTGATCTCAGTTCAGAATCACCATATAATCAAAGTCTCTGCAATATATATCATTGCAAGAAAACTTTAAAGGTACATTTATGAAAAAACAAAAACAAGTTAATCACGTAACCTGCTATCACTTGTTATTTATGTTCAAAAGATGGCGCTATACCAAAACCGCCGAACAAGTGTAAGATTTGAAAATGAAAATGAAAGAGGTAGTTAATTTCTGACTCTTTTTTCGTTTATGTAAAACAAATCTTACACTTGTTCGGCGGTTTTGGTATAGCGCCATCTTTTGAACATAAATAACAAGTGATAGCAGGTTACGTGATTAACTTGTTTTTGTTTTTTCATAAATGTACCTTTAAAGTTTTCTTGCAATGATATATATTGCAGAGACTTTGATTATATGGTGATTCTGAACTGAGATCAGACCCATATAAATATCTGGCTTGCTAGGCTGAGTTTGAAGACTTTACCGGTCTGAAAAATTCACGCTTGCAATCTGATAGAAACGTTTTGCATAAACACTTGAGAGTCAGTGTTTTAGATCTAGTTTCTATACTCTATCCCCCACTGAGGAGAGCAAACCAGCTTGAAATCAGCTGATCTGGGGGTGAGCAAATGAAAGAGGTAGTTAATTTCTGACTCTTTTTTCGTTTATGTAAAACAAATCTTACACTTGTTCGGCGGTTTTGGTATAGCGCCATCTTTTGAACATAAATAACAAGTGATAGCAGGTTACGTGATTAACTTGTTTTTGTTTTTTCATAAATGTACCTTTAAAGTTTTCTTGCAATGATATATATTGCAGAGACTTTGATTATATGGTGATTCTGAACTGAGATCAGACCCATATAAATATCTGGCTTGCTAGGCTGAGTTTGAAGACTTTACCGGTCTGAAAAATTTATGCTTGCAATCTGATAGAAACGTTTTGCATAAACACTTGAGAGTCAGTGTTTTAGATCTAGTTTCTATACTCTATCCCCCACTGAGGAGAGCAAACCAGCTTGAAATCAGCTGATCTGGGGGTGAGCAAATGAAAGAGGTAGTTAATTTCTGACTCTTTTTTCATTTATGTAAAACAAATCTTACACTTGTTCGGTGGTTTTGGTATAGCGCCATCTTTTGAACATAAATAACAAGTGATAGCAGGTTACGTGATTAACTTGTTTTTGTTTTTTCATAAATGTACCTTTAAAGTTTACTTGCAATGATATATATTGCAGAGACTTTGATTATATGGTGATTCTGAACTGAGATCAGACCCATATACATATCTGGCTTGCTAGGCTGAGTTTGAAGACTTTACCGGTCTGAAAAATTCACGCTTGCAATCTGATAGAAACGTTTTGCATAAACACTTGAGAGTCAGTGTTTTAGATCTAGTTTCTATACTCTATCCCTCACTGAGGTGAGCAAACCAGCTTGAAATCAGCTGATCTGGGGGTGAGCAAATGAAAGAGGTAGTTAATTTCTGACTCTTTTTTCGTTTATGTAAAACAAATCTTACACTTGTTCGGCGGTTTTGGTATAGCGCCATCTTTTGAACATAAATAACAAGTGATAGCAGGTTACGTGATTAACTTGTTTTTGTTTTTTCATAAATGTACCTTTAAAGTTTTCTTGCAATGATATATATTGCAGAGACTTTGATTATATGGTGATTCTGAACTGAGATCAGACCCATATAAATATCTGGCTTGCTAGGCTGAGTTTGAAGACTTTACCGGCCTGAAAAATTCACGCTTGCAATCTGATAGAAACGTTTTGCATAAACACTTGAGAGTCAGTGTTTTAGATCTAGTTTCTATACTCTATCCCCCACTGAGGAGAGCAAACCAGCTTGAAATCAGCTGATCTGGGGGTGAGCAAATGAAAGAGGTAGTTAATTTCTGACTCTTTTTTCATTTATGTAAAACAAATCTTACACTTGTTCGGTGGTTTTGGTATAGCGCCATCTTTTGAACATAAATAACAAGTGATAGCAGGTTACGTGATTAACTTGTTTTTGTTTTTTCATAAATGTACCTTTAAAGTTTTCTTGCAATGATATATATTGCAGAGACTTTGATTATATAGTGATTCTGAACTGAGATCAGACCCATATAAATATCTGGCTTGCTAGGCTGAGTTTGAAGACTTTACCGGTCTGAAAAATTCACGCTTGCAATCTGATAGAAACGTTTTGCATAAACACTTGAGAGTCAGTGTTTTAGATCTAGTTTCTATACTCTATCCCCCACTGAGGAGAGCAAACCAGCTTGAAATCAGCTGATCTGGGGGTGAGCAAATGAAAGAGGTAGTTAATTTCTGACTCTTTTTTCGTTTATGTAAAACAAATCTTACACTTGTTTGGCGGTTTTGGTATAGCGCCATCTTTTGAACATAAATAACAAGTAATAGCAGGTTATGTGATTAACTTGTTTTTGTTTTTTCATATATATATATA